>VWYO01026123.1:50318-61718 GCA_013400275.1 Rhadina sibilatrix | reverse complement strand
GCCTGTGGAGGGAGCCTGGCTGGGGAGCCCCAGCTGAGGGGGCAGAGGAGCCCGTGGGGTACCTGCACGTTGGCGAAGTCCACGCGGTTGAGGTCGCTGAGCATCTGGTTGATCTGGGACGTGTTCTGCAGCACGGCGCGTGCCGCCTGCGCCAGGTGGTTGAGGGACGTGTACCTGCGCAGGGTCTGGGCAAAGGCACTCACCACCCCCCCAAAAGTCACAGCACAGGGGGGCTGCAGGGCATGCTCTGCTCCCTGCACAGCCCTGCACAGCCCTGCACGGGCACTGCTGGGGTCACCAGCCCTGCCAGTGTTCAGAAAAGCTGTTGGGGATATGGTTTAGTGGGGTAGTGGTTGGAGTCAGATCGTCTTAAAAGGTCATTTCCAGCCTAAATCCTTGTGCCAGGCACTTGGAACGACTCAGCCAAGCTTTGGGCACAGTGTTGTTTGTGAAGCAGTGGTGTCTCTTTGGGTGCTGCTCAGTTTGGGTTGGTTTGTAGGGAATAAAGGATTCTGACCTCTCCTGTCACATCTCCCTGGCTGTCTGGGCCACACAATGCTCCACCAGGTACAACATGCACTCGTCATAAAGCACTGGAAGGACCCAAACCTAAATTATTCTATTCTAAATTATTCTAAATCCCATTATTTATGCTCTTTAAGCCATCAGGTTTTCACACTCTGCCTCCAGTAGAGACCAGCAAGGTGGGAAGAGGCAGCAAGAATCCCTGGCTTTAGGAGAGCAGGAGCCTTGGGGCAATGCCAGTCACTCCTGTGATTTCTAGGAGGACAGCCTCATTCCAGGGCAGAGATAACAGGGAATGGTCCCAGCCCCAAGGCTGCCAGAGCTCCAGAAGCTCTCAGGGATGCTCAGGGTGGGATTGTTGGGGTGTCTGTGCAGGGACAGGGGCTGGTGGTGATCCTTGTGGGTCCTTTCCAGTCAGGATATTCTGTGGCTCTATGATTTTTCTCCCACAAAGCTTTATCTGCAATTTCAGGACACAGCAAGGGCTCCATGGACAGAGCATCATCAGCTTCTGGGAGAAAGGAATTGCCCCACCTGTCCTCCCACCCCGGCTGGTTTTGGTTCAGAATCAATCATCGCACCCTGCCAGGTGGCCAAAGCCCAGCAGGAATCCCCAACCCCTGTGGAAAACTGCAAGGTGCAGACACACACTGAGCCCATCTCTGCTCACCTTGGTCTGCACGACCTGGGGAGGGAATTCACTCATGGCATTCATCAGCCACCCTTCCAAACTCTTGGCAAAGTTCCGGATGGCCTGTGTCAGCGTGCCTGCAAAGTCAGAAAGGCTGCAGAGTCAGAGAAGCTGCTCTGTAGCATTTTTGGGTGCCACTTTCTAGTTTAGGACTGCTGCCTGTGAGCTGGTTAGCTGAAATGTCAACTCAGCACTGAGGAAATCAGCTGGGTTGATGCACTCAAATTTTTCTTTGATGTTATTACTCAAACTCTTCTTATTATTCTTTCTCTTTTTCTTGTACATTTTTCCTTATTCTTACTCCATCTCTTATTCTTATGACAATTGGACTTAGAGGTCTTTTCCAACCTAAATATTTCTATGTTTTTTTATTATTCTTATTTTCTTTCGTCTTTTTGTTATTCATGGCCCTTCTGAGCATTTTCCAAACACTGAAATTTGCTCTTCAAAGACATCCTCGTGTCCCAGCTTGTGACAGCCCTCAGAGGGACATTTGGGAATCCAAATCAGAGAGAAAACCCTCAATACCACATCATTAATCTCCCAAAATTTTCCAGGAGTGCAGTCAGGGACAGGATGGTCCTGTGCAAGCAAAGACCTCCAAGGAACTGCATCCCAAAGAGCTCCAAAAAACTCTTGTTTTTCACCTGACTCCTGGCCAAAATCAGATGTGATTTTTAACCCACCAAATTTAACAGGGAGGGGAATTCCCAGGGGGTACAAACGATCCCCCCAGGGCAATGGTGCAGGAGGAACACTGCTGTTGCCATTATATTTAAGGCAAACACCTCCAGGTGGGTTTTTACAGTGGGGATCTTTGTGGCACGTGGTGGGCAGAGTGAGATCAGACTCGGGGCCCAGGATGGGGCTGTGGGTACTCACTGGGCACTGGCCTGAGCACGTCAGGGATGAGGATCTCCACCAGGGCCTGGTACAGGATGTGGTCACAGCTCCTCATCCACTTGAGGATGGGCTCGTACTTGCACAGGGTGATCAGTTTGTCCTTTGGGAGGGTCCCTTCGGGTTCCTCTTCACTGCAGGAGGAGGAGGAGGGAGACAGAGTTAGCAGCAGGTTTGCATTCAGTGCTTCCTCCCCCACTCCGTTTCTAACTCCAGTTTTTCAGTGGAAAAAAGATGTTTGTGTGCCTTGCAACAGGAAATGTTTGACTGCTCATACAGGTCTTTGCCAGCACCTCCCTGTCCTTGGGGCCAGAGCTCGGAGCAGTTTTCCCTCAAATCCACACTCCTGGTGCTTGGCCTGCCTTCCCCCCTTCCCTTTTTAACTTCACTGCCTCTCACACCCCCCTGTTCATGTGGGAGCTGAGCTCCAGCACATTCCAGCCAGCAGAGGCTCAGCTGGTTCCTCCTCACAGCCCCAGCTGCTCCCCAAACCTGCCCACCCCTCTCCTCCCTCCTCTGCTCTCAACCTCCAGAGCCACAGCACTGGGGACAAAAACTGTGCAGCCAGTGGAGGGGCAGATTAGCTGATACTGAGATGTTTTCAAGGTGTTCAACACCTCCAAATGCTGGATGTTTTTGGAAGGAAGGAGACTGAATGTCTGGAGGAGAACAGAACATATTGTCTGTAACTGACTGAGGTCAATCCTGCCTCAATTATTTTCGTTTTGCAGATGTATAAAGGCACCAGGTATTTGTTACACAGCAAGCAGGAAGAGCTGAAACCTGAATTCCCTGCCAGAGCATCACAGCAGAGCTGCTCACTACCCAATTGTGTAGGGAATTGGGAATTTGCAAGGGTCTTTCCCCATGCATTGCATCAAAATCATTGAAGCCAAGCCTTGGACATGCTGTAAAGGGGAACTTTGAGCCTCAGCCTGCAGAATTTTAGTGCTGAACTCCATGGGTACAACTCCTGGGAAATCCCACAGGGAGAAACAGGTCATGAAACTTGCTGTGAAGTGCATCCATGTTCTGCATCTCCTCATGCTTTCAGTGTGCCACTTCCCTAATATTTCGGGTTTACATTTATATTTCTACACTAAGAAGGGGAGGGAATGTGTTATTTACTTCTCTGGGTTACGGGCAGAGGTGGGAGAGCCCTGCAGAAAAGCTGCCTTCAGTTTCCCCTGTGTACCTAAAAACAGCTCCTGGGGTGTTGCAATCTGCCTGGGAGCTGTTCCCTCACAAAAGTGAGATTTTTTTAAACCAAGCAAACACAGCTGCAGTGAGTCCTTGCAGGAAAATATCCCATGGGCAACATCTACAGGGCCATATTCCACAGATTTTTGAGGGATTTTTGCTTATTACTCAATGTTTTATCATTTTTCTTCTGGAGAGAAGATCTTAATCTTTATAGCATCAGTAAGAGTGACAGATTTATGATAGAATTTTTAAGAAGAAACCTTCACTTTTTCAATTTTCTCTGTTTTCACCTATTTCCATCCCCCTGGCAGCAGCTCCCAATGCATAAAGAATGAGGAAGAGGCACAGCAACGAGCCAGGCAGGAGTGAAGAGATTAAAGCAGCTTTGTTTGCAATGATCTGCCTCAAAACATGAGGCACTGACAGGTCTGGGCAGCCAGGCAAGGCAGAGAGTCAGGCTGGATATCCCTAAAACCTCAGAGAGTAAAATCTGAGAGTAAAATCTGAGAGAGCCAGAGGATGGCACTGATTCATGGCAGGGAATCATCACCCTGTGCTCCTGAGCACCTGGGAAAACAGGATCCCACTCTTTGCTGCAGGAGGTGCAGGGGACATGGATGTCCAGCCACAGAATGAGAGGAAACAGCCTCAAACTGCCCAGGGGAGGTTTAGATTGGACACCAGGGAAAATTTCTTCACTGCAAGAGTGGCCAGGCGTTGGAACAGGCTGTGCAGGGCAGTGGTGGAGTCACCATCCCTGGAAGTGTCCAAAACACCTGTGGATGTGGCACTTGGGGACGTGGTTGGGTTGATGGATGCACTCGGTGATCTTGGAGGGCTTTTCCAACCTCAGTGACCCCACAGCTCTCTAATCAGACACTTTCCCAGCACTCTGAACTCTGCATTAGCATATTAAACGCTTCCAACGCTCTTTGTCACGGCTCTGCAGGGCAGAAAGCACTCTCACATTCTCCAAAGCACTCAAAAAGCCTAAAAACACCTCATGCATCTTAAAAAGAGATGGGATGGGATGGCAGAAAGGGGGCAGGGAAGGCCGGGGAGTACCTGGAAGGCAGAGCAGTGGGGCCATCACTAGGGGGTGCCTTGGGACTCCAGAAGGATTGCCACAGCTTCTCGATGTAGTGAAACTGCAGGTTCATCACGACATCCAAAGTGGCCTGACAGCAAGGAACACCACGGGGTCAGCACTCAGCTCTGGTTGGAGTGCCACTCGCAGTAAATAATTTGCATGCAGAACAACGGAATCGGCACTGTTTTAGTAACCAACTGAAGATAAAACAGGTCACAGAGTGAAAAGAAATCGGTATTTGAGTTGGAATTCCTGGCGAATGAAGCATTCCTGATTATATTCCAGCTTTTCCTAAGAGTGGGATATGAGCTGGTCACATGAATGATGTCCCACGCCAGTTAATAAATCAATTACAAAAAAAAAAATCACNAGGTGCAGTATATTTTTGGGGAGCTATCCCACATGCTGCCCAGCACTGCAATAAACAGACCCTTTCTAACTGCAAACTGTCAGAGAGTTTTTTGTCTGTCTCATCTGGATATGGGTATTAGGTCGATATTCATATTTTTAATAAATGAAAAGAACATTGCAAACAATCACCTCGCAGTGCCTCCTGTAGAGAACCTGCAGGGTTTTCACGTCGTTCAAGGTGAAACCTTCTTGTAAGAGGACGTTGCCAAGATCAGGGGCTGGGAACTCGGGAAAGACGTGGGTTACATCTGGGAAAAGAAATTGGGAAAGATGGTGAGGGTTAGGAAAGCTCAGAGCACAGGTGAGCACAAGGTGCTGCTGTCACTGGAGGCTCTTTCATGTTCCAGCTGGGAGGAGAAAGGAAAAATGAGATAATTTAGTCCTTTCCATGATTTGTGCTGTTATACTGAGAAAAAGCAAACAACCACAGCCCAGTGGATTCAGTGGGGAAAGAAAAATGTTTTCCTTAAAAGGAAAGGATTTCCTTAAAATCCTTTCCTTAAAAGAAACAAGAAAACATTATCCTCATCCACCAGCCATTAGAATTTCCCTGAAGCCTGGAAATGTCTCTCTGGTATTTAAGGAGTACAATAGGGAATAGAATTGGGCAGCAGAGGTGTCAGGAGCTGGGATTTGTGATGGAGACACACAGATCCAGGACCAGCAAATCCAGAGGGTCTGTTCCAGAGGGAGAAGGTCAATATGGATCAGCTCCACTCAGGTCCCCACTGCAGCCTTTGCAAGGAAGGGAATTGCTCTTCCCTCCTCTGGCCAGGAGCTCCACTCTTCCATGGAATTTAGATAAAACCAGATGGATTAAAAACATACTGTGAGGGACCCAACAGAGCTGTGGGCTCAAGGGAAAAGCCTTCCTGGGGAGACAGGAGTCAGCAGATAAACTGCAAGTGTAACACCACAAAAACCTACAGAGCACATCCTATATATAAAATACAGATATCTGAAAAAAATAAAATGCTGTAGATTTATTAGGAAAGCAAACAAATGCACAACAGTCAGGACTTGCTGGATAAAACCTTCCCCTTAAACCCCAAACCCCTGAGGTGGGACAATTCATTACCAAAGGAGTCTCCTCACCTATGAACTGCTGGTGGTGCTGGCTCTGAGCAGCCACTGACTGCTCTGGCGTGGTGTGGGGGTTGCTGTTGGATGCACTCTCTGCCATCCCATCCATCTTCTGGGCTGCTCTGTACCTAAATTCCATCAGAATTAGGATGGATTAGGATCCACACAGACAGGAGAAAACACCTACACGTTATTTACAACACAGATCTAGGAGTGTGTGGAGTGCTTGGTACAAGGCAAGCATGTTGAGAGGTGATCATTTATATCGTGGACTCAGATGGAGGGAAAATGAGAAGCTCCTTTTGAAAAGCTTCCCCAAGACAGAATTCAAGTTTGGTGGCACCAAAAAATCAAAAAAGAGAAGCAGAGCTGCAGTGAGTTCCAGAGCAGACCATCTCAAGCACTGACTTCTGCATTTACTTTCTGTTTGGGAGCTGAAGAAATAAATTTTGCTCCTTCTGCACTTCAGTAACAGTCTGAAGTGTCCATGCTTGCAGGAAGCAATTCCAAATCCCATTCCACACTGGGTTTTATATTTAAAATTACTCAGGCACAAGACTAAGCATGGCACTATTTAACTTGCATTTTTTTTTGCAGAGAAAAACACCCAAAAAACCCCAAATCCACCCAAATACAGCACAAGCCCCCAGGTCCTTCACACTGATTTGGCACCAACCTCTCCATAGCCAAGACCCTAAACCATTTTGGCTACAGGCAGGCTGTGAAATGTGCCACACAGGGTGGGACATGCCACTGGCAAGGAGAATAGGCAGATAAATCCCACTCCATGGAATTCCAGAAGAGCTTGGGTTGGAAAAGCCCTTCAAAGGCCATCTGCTCCAAGGCCCCACAGTGAAGCAGGGACATCTGCCACCAAAACAGGTTGCTCCAAGTCTCATCCAACTTGGCCTTGAATATTTCCAGGCATGGGGCATAAAGGTTTTGGACCTTTCCACAGCTCGGCTCTGCTTCTTCAGCAACACTTGGCTTGAACTTCCCAAGTGGAGCCAAATCCCTGAGTATTTTGGGAGCACCTACCTCTGCTTCTGGTGGATGGGCTGCTGCCTCATGGCCATGTACTGCGTGTCCTCCTGCAGGCGGTTCAGCGGCGACTCCGGCTTCAGGCGGATGCCGTAGTAGTGATATTTGGAATTTCCCCTGGAAATATCAACTCAGTCAGTGGAAGGGGCATCGTGGCCACTGCGTTTCGTCTGAGTGGTGAAGGGATGAACTCATGAAATGCCATCATCCCCCTAGGAAATTTAATAAATCCAAGTGATGGCTCCTGCGCTTTGGCCCTACAATAGCCCCCCTGCAGCACTCCAGGCTGGGGATGGTGTGGCTGGAGAGTGTTCAGGCAGAAAGGGAACTGGGGGTGCTGGTGACAGCAGCTGGACATGAGCCAGCAGTGTGTCCTGCTGGCCAAGAAGGCCAATGGCACCTGGCCTGCATCAGGAATGGTGTGGCCAGCAGGAGCAGGGAGGTCATTCTGCCCCTGTGCTCGGCACTGGTGAGGCAGCACCTCGAGTGTTGTGCCCAGTTCTGGCCCCTCAGTTCAGGATGGACATTGAGTGCAGTGTCCAGCTCTGGCCCCTCAGCTCAGGATGGACATTGAGTGCTGTGTCCAGCTNAAAGAGTGATAAAGTACTGGAATGGCCTGCCTGGGGAGGTGGTGGAGTCACCATCCCTGGATGTGTTTAAAAACAGACTGGATGTGGCACTGGGTGCCATGGTCTAGTTGAGGTGTTGAGCATGGGTTGGAATTGATGATCTTGAAGGTCTCTTCCAACCTAGAAATTCTGTGATTCTGTGATTTGAACCCACGTGTGGCCAAGTGCAGTAGCATCCCCACTTAAACCTGGCCAGGTTTGTTCCAAACAACCCATGGTGACTGCAGAAGAGAGGAGGGAAGTGCTACAGTAAAAATTGTTATTAAACAGAGCGACTGAAAGACCACAGGGGACGCTTTGCCATTTGATTGGGGCTTAGGGGTTTTTTTGTTTTTTTTTCCATAAAAACAACCTCCTAAAGACGCTCAGGAGGTTCTGAGTGCACCAGAGGTGCTGCAGGAGGGTTGCTTTGTGTTTCTTTAGCTGCAGATCCCCACCAACCTGGTGCCCAGGCGCCGAGTCCTCAGCCCCATGAAGACGGAGCGGATGAGTTTCCCGAAGGACGCGGCGTTGACGGGGTCCAGCTTGTGCTCCTGGCAGTGCCTCAGGTAATGGTTGTACAGGGAGCTCCTGGGCAGGCTCACACCTTCTGCTGTCTCGTAGTTATCCAGCAGCCACTGCAGCTTCAGGCAGGGAAAAATAAACAACATGCAAGTCTAAAGAGGTGCTGGGACGTCGGGTGGGGTCGGCGCGTAAACATCCGGACGGAGAAGTTCAAGAGAACTGAGTAATTAATTTATGTGGGTTAATTCACATCACTTATCATTTATATAACTTTATCTTAGCTTACAGGATGGCAAAAAGCACCCCCAGCCCAAACAAAGCCAGTCAGGGTTTTCATTAAAACACAGTCCTGCTGCCACCTCAGTGTCCACCTCGGGTTTGGATGAATTCCTGCAGAGCCAAAGTAAAGCTGTAAAAACTCACATTTTCCAGGGAATAGAGATCTTGAGATATTGCCTAAAAGAAATAAATTCTAGGGGAAAGGAAATTGATGCAAAGTCTTTATTAATTGGAAGATTGGCATGTCTGCAATGGCTCCCTTAACAATAAAATTAACGGTTGCCAAAGCAACCTTCAAAATCTGAGGGAATCCATCTACTTTGCAAAATTTACTGTCTGAACTTCTGACATGGCTGTTGATTAAAATTTGCAATTAATATAAATTATTTATAGCGAGATAGTCTGAAAGGGCAGGTCCAGCACACGGTGTCAGCACAGGAATTCAAATGCAAAGCCCCCAGACTCCTTTAATTGACTAAGTGACTTCAGCATCAATAAAATGAGTGCTGTAATAATTGAATTTTGGAAGGAACTGGATGTACACATGGACTAATATCTACAGGGTGGGCAAGAGGCCTCTCACTGTCGTGAAGGATGTCTGGGATTAATGTTTTCCAGGCTTCCCTCTCCCCCTCAGATCTCCATCCCTGTACCAGAACCAGCTGCATTCCCACCAGATCAGGCAAAACAGACTTGGCTTGTGGAAGCCAAATATCAGCCACAGCATCCCTGTGTAACTGAGAGTCCAAGCACATATGGGAACTGAGCATGGATTTAGTCTAGAAATCAATGGGATTTGACAGAGCCCATGGATCTGCACTCAAACCCTCTCCACTCCCACCCCAGTATCCCTCTCTTTTCTCCCATTTTCTCTTGGTGACACTCCAAGTTCCCAATTTACCACAGGGCTGGAGTTCTACATCAATAATTGTGTCAAAATACAACCTGAGCTGTGTGATGACACCTCTGGCACCTCACTCCACTGAGCTGTTTTCAGTTTCTGTGTCTCATATCCCACTCTGCTCTCACACAGAGCCTTTGCAGCACCCTCAGTGCTCTCTGGGTCTCCCTCACACATCCAAATTTAAACTGCTGCTGCACAAAGTCAGCTGGATCCAAAACCGTGCACTTTGAGCTTTACAATTAAAACTATTCTGTTCAGCCTGGAGAAGAGAAGGATCCAGGGGGACCTCAGAGCCCCTTCCAGGGCTTAAAGGAGCTCCAAGAGAGCTGGAGAGGGGCTGGGGACAAGGGCTGGAGGGACAGGACCCAGGGAATGGCTCCCAGTGCCAGAGCGCAGGGCTGGCTGGGAGATTGGGCAGGAATTGTTGGCTGGGAGGGTGGGCAGGCCCTGGCACAGGGTGCCCAGAGCAGCTGTGGCTGCCCCTGGATCCCTGGCAGTGCCCAAGGCCAGGCTGGACAGGGCTTGGAGCAGCCTGGGACAGTGGGAGGGGTCCCTGCCATGGCAGGGGTGGCACTGGATGGGCTTTGAGGTCCCTTCCAACCCCAACCATTCCATGATTTGTCAGCTGGAGCTGATCCAAACCCAACCCCAAACTCCCATGACTCCACCCATCAGCTCTGGTGGCCTTTGGAGCAGAGCAGGGGCTGCTATGGCTGGAAGAAAAGAAAAAAAACACCTCCTGGCCAGTTTTCCCTCTGTCCTGCTCTGTCCTCCTCCTCTCACCTTCCCCCAGTTCCACACCACCCAAGACACATTTTGAGGTGATCTCTCCCACACACACAAAGTTCATTCTCCAATCCCCCCCAGTTCCAAGGGATGGTTTGTTAATGATCCATGAGCATCCTTCCTGCTCCCATCTGCAGCACAGACACCCCTGGAAGCCCCAGAAAAATCTTTCCTGAGCCTCCCCCAGACATTCAGCTCCCTCTAACAAAAGTGGACCCCAGTGGTTTTGCCATAAAACACCAGCAGGGATTCAGTTTTTAAAGTTACCCACAGCTATGTTAATTTTGGCCCATCCCCTGTATTTAAAAGATTATTGCTTAAGATCCTTTCAGATTTTTAAACCAGGTATTTTATTTATCCTGAGGAAGATACTGAATGTGCTTCAGCTATTTATCTCCTACATCTTAAGCCTTAAGCCTTAAAAAAAAAAATAATACAAAAGTTTTGTATTTCTATGGAAAACTCAGATACAGATAAACCCTCTCATTTAAATTTGATCCTGGGCATTTTTATTCTAATCCCTGATGTTTCTAGAAGATTCCCTTCATCTCCCAGCTTCCTTTTCCTGCAAATGTCTTTTTATATTCCCTTAAACATTGCAGAGTTTCACAATATGAACTCCCACTATTGAATTAGAAATTTATTATGAAGCACACAAAAGAGCTTGAAACAGAGATCTGTCAGAATATAAATAATTTTCCAAATGTGATTTTTGCTCTTCCTGCACAACTAATAACACACTGGGCACTTAAAATGAGGAAAAAAAAAAAAAAAAAAAAACAACCTCTTTCCATTTGAATCTCTTATTCTGTTTGCCTTCTGAATTTTGTTCAGTCGTGACAATCAGATATACCCCAGTTTATTTCTGTTTATGCCACTATCAGGTTCCAATAAAATCACTCTACAGCCATATGCTGCTGTGCTTGTTATAGGCACTACAGGGTAACATTTAATTTTCATTTCTTCCTTAACTTTATTTCTATCTGACTGTTTGAAGATAAAAAACAAAACAAAACACTGGCAAAAAAACTCATCCTGGTTTGATCCAAGGATAGAAAAAGCCATTCTTGGGGCTGGCTGAGAAAATAAAAACCTTTCTTTTTTTTTTTTTTTGAAGGTCCAGGTTGGGACAAGTTTTCTTGTGGCCCCTTCTATGAAATAAAAAAGAAACCATTTGTGGGTGTTTTTTACATATTTAAGGTGTTTTTAGCTGGGATCATGAGCAGCAGGTTCCTAAATTTCCACTCGGTCGAGCTCAGAGTTAGGACAGAGCCTTTCACTCACAGGAAAGAATTCCCATGGGGGTTATTTTGTGGTTTTTGCTATTTCATTTTGCAGACAATGAGGAAAAATT
>VWYO01026123.1:22471-34405 GCA_013400275.1 Rhadina sibilatrix | reverse complement strand
AAAAAAAAAAAAAAATAATAGATGCAGAACCCACACAGTCACAGCTACCAGATTAATCCAACAAGGCAGAAACAAGGGAAATTAAATCAATATTTATCCCTGTGTCCTCCCCAGGCCCCTCAAGCTGCCCTCAGCACCCCCAGCCCTGCAGCTCTGCTATATAAAGGCAGCACCTGCCTCTCCCCATCACTGCCCCTGACTGGGTTTTAGCCAAAACCTCCCCGTGAGAAGATTCCAGTTGCAACAGCCCTGTGGGATCAGGAAAATAAAAATTCTCTCGGTAAATGAGGGAAAACAGCTCCTTGCCTGCTCCAGCCCCAAATTATCAGCAATTAAAGACTTGGCCAGCACGTTCCAGTTTGGAATGCTCAGGTGGAGGTGCTCAGGCAAGAGAGAGGGGGGCACTTTTACCACATTTACTCCCCTAACTTTTCAAAAAATAAAATAAAATAAAATAAAATAAAATAAAATCAACAACAACAACAACAACAATAATAATAATTATAATTATTATTATTATTTTATTGTCTGTCCCTTGTGCCCAGAGCTGTGCTTTGCAGCTTTCCAGGGTTTTCTGAGAGTGTAAAATGTAGCACGGTGAGGTTACAGAAGAGAGGTGGGTGAGTTAACAAAGATATTTTAATCATCTATTAATGGTTCTGGCAGGGTCAGCTCTTGGCATTTTTAGGTCTACAAAAGGTCTCCTTTCAAGTGTAGCTATGATCAGAAAAGAACCCCTAGAAAAGATGGAGTTGAACTTTGATGATCCCTGCCAACCCAGAATATTCCATGATTCTATGACCCCAATCACCAACGACTCATCTTTGCTCAAACATTTTGTCTTCTGCTTTCCCTCGGTGACCAGAAGAGAGCAGAGAGATGTGAGCAGGGTAGAAGGTGAATTGTCTGCTGCCAAACCCAATCCCCAGGGTGATTTTCAGGTTTGTTCCACAAGGCAGGCTCTGGCAGTGATGACAGCCACGCCAGACACAAAGGCTCCGAGGAGATCTGCAGATGGCACTTCCAGACAAGGTAGACAGACAGAGAAGTCCTGGATTGCCAAGCCACACGTACAGGACTTGTTATTATTTTATTTATCAGTGCAACATCCTGGAGAAAGAATAATTCACTTCTCATTAAAGCCATCCCGCGCATCCTGAGGATTGGATTCAGATCCGTGTGCGCCATCTGCTCTGGTTAATTTGTGCTGATGGAAAGCTGACAGCACACACAGAATTCCTGAGCTCCCAGAAACCAGCACAAGGTGCTGCAGAGCTCTGCTGATACCCCTGCCAAGCCAGCTGGCTCCTGATCCAAGGCTCCAGAGGGTGGAGGAAGCGTCGGCTTCCAAGGACGAGAGGAAATGTGGCACCCAAAGTTTTGCTCTTTCCTCTTCACCTTGTTTGGATTTTTTTTTAAGAACAGGTCACATAAATCAGAGGTGGGACTGGCATGGCTTTGGTTCTCGTGTATTTAGGTCTTTTATTTCCATCATAGATTGGTTTGGGTTGGAAGGGACCTTAAATTTCATCCCATTGCACCCCCTGCCATGGGCAGGGACACCTCCCACTGCCCCAGGCTGCTCCAAGCCCCTTCCAGCCTGGCCTTGGGCACTTCCAGGGATCCAGGGACAGTTCCTGTCTCAAACTCCTCAGCAGTCCCAGGGTCAGGAACTCCCCTGGAGCTCCCCCAGCCTTGTGCAGCTCTTTGGCAGCTCTGCCACATCCCTGAAGCAAACGCCCATGAAAGGACTCCCTGCTCTCCTCCCAGCCCACTGTTCACCTCTCACAGGGGAGGAAGTTTTACAGAGTTCTTGATCATCTTAGAAATCAAGCCAGAAATCACAGGCTCAAAAGCCAGACCTCCTGCTTCCCACAGATCTAAGGTTTGCTTCTTCCTCTTAGATCTGGCCTAAGCCAGAGAGGTTTATCCCACCTGTAGTTCTCTCACAGAAGGACTGACAGAAGCCATTCAAAGGTGACTCGTGGCCTCTGACTGCCTGGCAGAACCTGGGACTGGGGAGTTTGCAAACTGAGAAGTTAATTAATAATCAACAAAGCTGCTAGTGGGTCAAACAGAGGATCAGCAGCATCCACAGGTGATATTCTCAGTTCCAGGGCTCCTTACTGGGTGAAGAAGAGCAAAACAAATCAGTGATTGTGGAGAAATGAGCAGATGGACCTGACCATGCAAAAGGAATAAAATCGTGGTGAGAATCCCAGAATGGTTTAGGTAGGAAGGGACCTTAAATCTCATCTTGTTCCAATAGCCTGACCTGCCAGGGACACCTCCCACTGTCCCAGGCTGCTCCCAGCCCTGTCCAGCCTGGCCTTGGGCACTGCCAGGGATCCAGGGGCAGCCACGGCTGCTCTGGGCACCCTGTGCCAGGGCCTCACTGCCCTCACAGCCAGGAATTCCTTTTTAATTTCTAATTTCTTATCTAAATCAGCCCTCCTTCACCTTAAAGCCATCCCCCTTGCCCTGTCACTGCATGGCTTTATAAAAAGGCCCTTTCCAGCTCCTTCATGGGCACCTTTTTGGACACTAAAAAGCTGCTTTAAGGTCTCCTTACAGTGGATTTATTCAACACATTGGCATTTCAGGGAGAGACAAGTTTAAAGCCCTGGTTGCTCAACGTGGCTGATGATGTCACAGGGGCCACCAGGGCCCTGGAAGGCATCACAGACATCTGGATTCCAGGTTGCATCATCACTGAATGAATCAGGCAGATAAGGAGGCTGCTGCCTCTGGAAACCTTCTGTTTACACACAGCTATCTCGGTATCCAAGCAAACAGCAGGGACAGGAAAGGAAATTCAGGGGAAAAAAAAAACAACAACCCTAATAACTTCTGGGTGCTATTTCTGGTCCTGCCACCAACTCGCTCCGTGACCTTGAACGGGATGCTTCCCTTTCCCTGTGCTTCAATTTTCCCACTCCTAAAAAAGCCACAAATACTCCCCTAGGCAAGGTGTTTTTCAAGCACTGCTCTCTGAGGGCTGTCAGAGCCTGAATGCCTTTCAGAAAGACAAGGAGTAACAGCACCAGCCTGGAGGGCTGATAAAAACTCTGGGTTGTCACCGTTTCATTCATAAGGAACCCTTGCCTCCGTGTAAATGGCCTTGCCTTTGTTCATCTCTCCTGCCTAAAGCAGCTCCAAACCGCTGGGAAAACAGAGATAAGAGGAGAATTTCAAAATATTTTCTAATGTTCAAATTTTGCAGGGTGTGGAGGAGTGGAGGGAAAGGAGGAGGCAGCGGGGGGAGATCACAGGGGGTGACTCCTGCAAGTGCTGAGGAGGGGGATGGAGCAGCATCTCCTGCACCCCAAAAGAGTCAGGGGAAAGAGGGGACTGATGCCAGAGCTGGCCCTGGGTGATCCCTGTGCTGCATCCAGGGAGATGGAGGAAAAAAAAGAAAAAATCCAGGAGATAGATTTTTTCCATTGAATGCTTGAACAGAAAAACCATCAGCTCCTGAGCCCTCAAACACAAAAGTTTCGGAGCTGAACGTGGAGCCCTCCAATGTGGAAGGAGTTCTGGTGATCTGAGCCAGAGCAGACCTCAGGGAAATGTTTGGTTTGTGTGTTTTTGGTGATCTGGGCCTCCTCTGCAGCACAGGTGGCAGCAGCAGCCACCCATCCCAGGCAGCTCCAAAATGCAAATTAAAGGGGTTTCAGTCCCAGCCTTCCTCAGGCCCAGCTGGAATTGTGGCCACGCTGCTTTTTGGTTTTATCCTACAGGTCACCACTGGACATTGATAGACTTCCCTCTCCATCTTATTTTTATTTTTGAAGAGCAGGTCACATAAATCAGAGGTCAGACTGGCACAGCCTTGGTTCTCATGGGGTATTTAAGTCTTGTTTTTATGTGTCTTTATTTCTTTAAGGTGAAAATGTAAAACCTATGAGCTACCCTACAGCAGCAGCCAACTCAGAAAATTATGGAATATGGAATGTTTTGGATGGGAAGGGCCCTTAAAGCTCATCCCATTCCACCCCTGCCATGGCAGGGACACCTCCCACTGTCCCAGGCTGCTCCAAACCCACCCAGCCTGGCCTTGGGCACTGCCAGGGATCCAGGGGCAGCCACAGCTGCTCTGGGCACCCTGTGCCAGGGCCTGCCCACCCTGACAGGCAGGAATTTCCTCTCTACAGAATCATACATTTCTATTAGTGCTGCTTTCAAAACATTAAAATTGTTCCTGTTCCAGTGAATCACTCGCTCATTTGAAGGGAAAAAAAAAATAAATAAACCAGAACATGAACTATTTTATTTAATTTGCTTTTCAAAGCTTACTTGGTTGGTCATCCTTTGATCTTATTTAAACTTTTCAAATTCCTTTATTACATCCTTTTATTTCTGGCAGGACTTTTGAAATTGAATATAATACTCAGATATAAATGAGGGAAAGGAAAATACCCTCAGTGAGGTTTTTTTTTTTGTTAGTTTTAAGAACAATCAATTATTTGACCTCTGGGATAAAGATTTTTTTATAGATACTAATATTTAAGCTTCCCAGTAAACCTTGGTGGGTGTTATTCCCTGCATGGGTAAGAAATCCACTGCCCCTGTCCTTGCCATTCATAAATGGGCTTAACAACTTCATCTCAGAAGGGATTTAAATGTGGGGCATAAAACTCCAACAGAAAAACGACTGCCTAGAGGTACAGGAAATGTTAAATCAGATTTTTGATGCCTGAAGGATGTATTTATAGAATCATTTCAGCTGGAAAAGACTTTCTTAAGATCATTGAGTCCAACCATCATCACTGCCAAGTCCACCACGAAACTCCGCAGCTTTTATTTCAAATTAAGGCCTAAAGGTGGGAAAAGTTTGTTTTTCCAGGTGAAGCTGCTCTAATGATGCTGGGCTTTTTTTATTTCTGGTGTTCTTCAAATGCCAACGGCCTTGGCTCTCCAGGTAAACCCAGGCATCCTGAATTTGTAATCATCACCTGTGCAGGCTGTCAGACACTTCCAGTTGTGAGAATTGAGAAGAAATCTGCAGCTAAAATCTCTACAGACATGGGAGAGAGACAAGCTCAGCCACAGCAAGATTTGTATTTATTGGACTTGATTTTGGAGGCCTTTTCCAACCTTAACAATTCCATGGTAGAGCTAAAAGCATTGCATGCACCAGAATTGCAGGAAAGCTGGAGGTGGATGGGATTGCCAATGGCATTTCATACAGGAAAATTCACCTTGCATTAATACAGCAAATAATACTTGGTTCATCTTTAATATTATCAGGAATTAATGAGGTTTAGTGCAGCCAACAGCCTCAGCTGGCACAGTTTGTGCTCCACGTTTTCCTTCTGCTGAGTGGATCTCAGGCTGACCAGGGGGTGAATTACCCAGGGAATCTCATCCAACACCATTTCCATATGCAAGTCCATGATACAGCTATGAATTTTTCATAAAAATCTCCTGATGTCTGTTATTTTACTGAAAATAATGGGAAGGCTGCAGTTTAAAAAAAAAAAATAAAAAGTTTTAATTTTTTTTTTCATTTACTACACTGACCTGCAAGGATCAAAATTGAAATTCAGGTTTTTCCTTGTTTTTTGGTGCATNTACACTGACCTGCAAGGATCAAAATTGAAATCCAGGTTTTTCCTTGTGTTTTTTTGGGTTGAATATGTGCAATTTTTTGCATGCTTTGAAGGGAAGGCTTACATTTAAAAATAGTTATTTGGTTATTGGAACTTTTATTCAGGTTTAGTTGGCTTGGAGCTTAGATAAATGGGAAAACCAGAACAGCAATAACGGAATGCAGGAGAAATAAAAATGCCATTTAACCATCATGTTCTAGCTGGGCTCTAAATGGTATTTTCTCCCCTGACTGCAGAAAAAGGAACCAAGGAATTTACATTTTTAATGGTTTCACTACTGAGAATTCTCAACACTCTCAAAACAGACCGAAAATAATAGAACTAATGGCTGATTTTGATTATTTTCTAGCAGATGCAAATATCCATCTACTTCATCCACCACACTCTAGGCCGCAGTTATTTTACTGAAGAAAACTTTCTTAAATATTTTCCATTTCATTCAACATTTCTGGCTCAGTCTGGATGTAATAACTTGCCCTGAAAAGGCATTGGTTGTGCTTGAAGCAGGGCACAGAAAGGAAGTGTTTCATTCTTTGGAAGAAGGAACTGGTTTATTTGATGTGAATGAAAATGGATCGAGTGACTTCTCCCTCCTCTGAAGCAAATATTTGTGTTACACCCAGCCTGGCTCCTGCCTCACACACATCCTTCATCCCTGCTGCTCATGTCTCCAAAGCATGAGACCTCCAAGGAATAGCAGGCGTTCCCCTGAAATTCCAAGCAGGAAAACACCAATTTCATTTTTTTCCATTGCCCAAAAAAGCCCGCAAGGTGGAGGAGCACAGGAGCAGGACACAGCTCCCAACCAAGACCCATCTCTACATCCTCTTTGGAAAAATGTGATTCCAGCTCCCTCAGATGGGAAATCCAAAGAAACTCTTTGCTTTTGATGGTTGAGCAAAGGAGAGCCCAGCACTCCCATTTAGGAATTGCCTGTTCCTCAGACCACACAGGGATGCTGAGGGGACAAAGCTCCCACCGTGGCTGTGAGCAGTGGGGGCAGCTCAAAGCCTTTGGGAGTCTGCCTGCTCAGCACCTGAACCCAGCCCCTGTCCATGGTGTTTGTACAGTTGTGACATTCCCTCAGCTCTGGAGAGCAATTGGGAACAGCAATTCCTGGGATCTGAACTGCTCTGAAAGCCCTGGAAGATGAGCTGCTGCTCTGGGTTTGAGAGAGAGCCAGGAAATCTCACAGAATCATGGAATGGTTTGGGTTGGAAGGGACCCTAAAGCTCATCCCATCCCACCCCTGCCATGGCCAGGGACACCTCCCACTGTCCCAGGCTGCTCCAAACCCATCCAGCCTGGCCTTGGGCACTGCCAGGGATCCAGGGGCAGCCACAGCTGCTCTGGGCACCCTGTGCCAGGGCCTGCCCACCCTCCCAGCCAACAATTCCTGCCCAATCTCCCACCCAGCCCTGCCCTCTGGCACTGGGAGCCATTCCCTGTGTCCTGTCCCTCCAGTTCCAGACAAAGAGCCCCTCTCCAGTCTCCTTGCCAGCCCCTTCAGCTCCTGGAAGGATGTGGGAGCAGGTGAAGACCAGACAGAGCCTTGGCTCATCCACACCTTGACCTCAGCACCAGAATTCTCCATCCTACACTGAGGGACCCCCAGCCACCCCACAGAGCCTGGGACAGGGTGGGAGGAGCCATTCCATCCCCAGAGCAACACCAACCCTTGGGTTCTCCAGCCCTGATGAGACATCATCAGGGCTGGAGAACCCTCCACCTCTCACAGCCAGCCCCTCCTCACCCAGCAGGGCACGGGGAGAGCTTTGGGCCATCTCTGACAGAGAGGACACGTCCCTGTCCCCTCCCAGGCTGGCACCTGAACCTGCTCACCCACAGTGTCCTGAAGCACGTGTTGTAACCTTTCCCCTTTCCACGAGTCCTGTGGAGTGGAGGGGAATGGGAGTGGGAAGCAAACACGCCAAGGAACTTAAAAAGAAGCTTTCTGAAGAGACTACTCATTACACTGCTTGAAAATTTTATAAACAAGAGAAGGCACCAGACCCTGCCACTGATTAGGTTAAATTAATTTAAAACAGAAGCAAATACTGCTTGTCTACGAGCTCCAGTTACCTGGAAACACAGATAAACCCAAAACATACTTTTCAAGGGCAGCAGGCACTATAGCTGGGGTTGGGGTTTTTTTTCAGAAACCTGGTCCTCATGGAAAAATACAAATTTGGAAATAGCTTTTATTAGCAAGTTAATAATATACTGAAATACAAATATACACTCGGTCTTTAATTAGATTTCACAGAATTAAGTCAAGTAATATATATATACACACATCACTGTTGTGTAACAGCCGTTCACTAATCTCTGCTGTTTCTTTAAAAGTAACTTTGAGGACAGAAAAGAGTCAGGAATGGATCTGTGCTGGCCCTGGAATTTGGAGTTTCCTTAAGAGCCAGATGAAATTGAAGAGCAGAAGCCACAATAGTTTAAGGGTTGCTGGCAAAATCCAAATCCCACGTGCAAAAATCTCAGACATGAACAGGGGTAGAGTATTGTTGGGAGCATCCTTCCCATACAAAAACCTGTCCTGTTTTCTTTTAGGTTAATAACCTGAACACTCTCCAAGCATCAAAAGCCAGGACTGGATTCCTTCAGGTCTGAAAGTGTCCCTGTTCCTGCCCTGCTGCTCTTCACCCTCAGGACCCAACAGAGGATCCCAGAAACATCCTGAGCTGGGAGAGACCCTCAGGGATCATCAGCCCAGCCCCTGTCCCTGCACAGACCCCCCAACAATCCCACCCTGAGCATCCCTGAGAGCCTTGGCCAAAGGCTCCTGCAGCTCTGGCAGCCTTGGGGCTGGGACCATTCCCTGGGGAGCCTGGGCAGTGCCCCAGCACCCGCGGGGGGAAGAACCTTTCCCTGAGCTCCAGCCCAAGCCCTGGCACAGCTCCAGCTGTTCCCTGGGGTTCTCAGACTCACCTGCTCACTCACAGCTGTTAATTGGTAAGAAAAGTCCAAGAGGTTCCAGATTTTTAGTGCAGCACAACCCTGTCAACAACTGGAGTTCCTTAATTCTCTCCTATGAAGCACCTAAACCTTGACTTCAGAAAAGTCTTGCTACAATGATGGCAAACATTAGCAAAGAAACAACATCTGGGTATCTGCTGAGCAGTGAGGATGCTGTCACATCTGGAAGGAGGAATTAAAAGTCACACTCCAGTGCTCTCCATGTCCAGGCTGTAACAAACACATTGGTGCTACCTGGTGAAAACAAGCACAGGTTCTGGGCTTGAATTAATTGTTTCCTGCATTTTTAATATGTGCACTGTAGGGGTTTCACAGGACGGTGATTTAACAGGGGAAAATACAATTTCTGAGAATAGAAATATTCTGAAATGGAATCCTGGAATGGTTTGGATTGGAAGGACTTTAAAACTCATCCCTGCCATGGACAGGGACACCTCCCACTGTCCCAGGCTGCTCCAAGCCCTGTCCAGCCTGACCTTGGACACTGCCAGGGATCCAGGGGCAGCCACAGCTGCTCTGGGAATTCCATCCCAGCCCCTCACCACCCTCACAGGGAACAATTCCTGCCCAATATCCCATCTAACCCTGCCCTTTGGCAGTAGGAAAGCCTTTCCCTGTGTCCTGTTCCTCCAGGCCCTTGTGAGAAAACAGCATCTCCAGGAAAAATCTGGCACAAAAGCATTTCAAAGGTTCTCTTCTGAGACACATCTAAAAGTTTCCATCATCAGCCAAACCAGAGTCTCTGGTTCCTTGTCCCCTGCAGTCCATAGCTTGGCTGGTGCCTGCTCACAGGACAATCCCAGCTACCTGGGTACAGCTAATCCTCCTCTGGCTGAATTGGGCTCATTTTGGAACAAGGAACTGCAAACCTTGGTGCTGCTTTTTATAGCTTGTCCTATGGCTTTTATAGCTTGTCCGACGTCAGAGAACTATGGAATGTGTCACTTATTTGAAATGAATTCCAAGAGATCAGTTGAACTGATCTCTTTTTCACCAGCCCTCACTTTTTAGTGCTTAGACTAGACAACCCTTCACTGGCTTGAAGAACAAGCAGCCTTCTGAGGATTTCAGTGTGAAGAATAATTGCTGCAGTGTTCCATGGGGATTGGCTGCAGTATCCCATGGGGATTGGCTGCAGTATTCCATGGAGATTGGCTGGAGTATTCCATAGGGATTTGCTGCAGTATTGCATGGGGATTGGCTGCAGTATCCCATGGAGATTGGCTGCAGTTTTCCATGGGGATTGGCTGCAGTATTGCATGGGGACTGGCTGCAGTATTGCATGTAGATTTGCTGCAGCATTGCATGAGGATTGGCTGCACTATTGCATGGAGATTGGCTGCAGTATTCCATGGGGGTTTGCTGCAGCATTGCATGGAGATTGGCAGCAGTATTCCATGGAGATTAGCTGCAGTATTCCATGGGGGTTTGCTGCAGCATTGCATGAGGATTGGCAGCAGTATTGCATGGAGATTTGCTGCAGCATTGCATGAGGATTGGCAGCAGTATTCCACAGGGATTGGCTGCAGGATCCCATGGGGATTGGCTGCAGTATTCCATAGGGATTTGCTGCAGTATTCCATGGGGATTGGCTGCAGTATTCCATGGGCATTGGCTGCAGTATTCCATGGGCATTGGCTGCAGTGTTCCATGGGCATTGGCTGCAGTGTTCCATGGGGATGTGGGGCAGCAGCAGCAGCTGTTTCCAGCCAGCACAGCAGGAACTGCTGCCAGCACAGCCCAGGGTGTTGCTATTTATTTACACAGCACCACTCACGAGCGCTGTGGTGCCTCACAAAGTGAAGCAGAAGAAGCAACAAACAGAAACTGGGGCTGTTTGGAGAAGAGATGACTTTGTGTCAGATTTTACAGCATCAGTGGAGTCAGGGCTCCACATCTCCAGAAGATCCCACCATGGGGTGACCTGTGGGATGAACTGGGGGTTTGTACTTTGGGAGGCAGAAGAGGAGGAGGAAAAGGAGGAAGAGAAGGAAGAGGAGGAGGAGGAGGTTCCAGGTTGTCCCAGCTCAGCATTGCCCTGACCAGGAACTGGTGTAACTGGGGAAACCACCACGAAAATCTGAGCTCTGCTCCTGCACTCCACAGAAAATGGAGTCAGGGAGAAGAGACCTGGAGAAGGACTTTGGACAAGGGCCTGGAGGGACAGGACAAGGGGGAATGGATTCAAAGGGACAGAGGGTTGGGTTAGATGGGATATTGGGCAGGAATTCCTCCCTGTGAGGGTGGTGAGGGGCTGGGATGGAATTCCCAGAGAAGCTGTGGCTGCCCCTGGATCCCTGGAACTGTCCAAGAACTGGGTTTGGAGCACCCTGGGACAGTGGAAGGAGTCCCTGCCCATGGCAGGGGGTGGCACTTGTGGCTTTAAGGACCTTCCCAGCCCAAACCATTCTGTGATTCTGTGATCTCCAGCCACTCCTCAGACACACAGGGTGGCCCAAAATTAAACTCCCAGCAGTTCTTCAGCCACTCCATTGCTGTGTCCAGTGCACATTTCAGCAAATACAGGACACCAGCAATTGCTTCCCCACCATTGCACTGCTCCAGTGAGGAGGGGGAAGGAGCTGGGGATTTTTCTGTGGGAATTTAAGGTTCATAAAGCTGCTGGTGACTGGCACAGATTCCAGGACTAAACAAGACCCCAAATAGAAGATAGAAACTATCTCAAGGCAGGCAATTCCCCCTGGAAAGGCAAAGAGAAGGCTGCTGTAGGTGCCCTAGAAATGCAGTTTGGGAATACGGATTTGAATGTTCTGCACTTGGAATATTTAAATGGTGGATTTTTGGTGAGGACAGCAGTAAGATAAACTGTATCCTACAGGAATGGGAGGAGATAAAGGCATCCAACAGCTCCACACTGCTCCAACAGCTCCCACTGTCCCAAAGAAACAGAACTGGCTGCTACAGAACTGGAATTAGCTGAGTGAGATCGTTTATGCAGGCAATAAATTCCTGTGGGCAGCGTTTTTGGCCTGGAGAACCAGTGACAGGCAGCTCACCCCAGTGACCTTTCTGGCTCTGGTCTGGCTGGACAGGGGCTCTGATGATCCCAAACCCCACCTGATCCCACCATCCCTGAAATCCACCTCACCCCACCATCCCCAAATCCCACCTGATCCCACCATCCCCAAATCCCACTTCACCCCACCATCCCCAAACCCCACCTGATCCCAACATCCCTGAAATCCACCTCACCCCACCATCCCCAAACCCCACCTGATCCCAACATCCCCAAACTCCACCTCACCCCACCATCCCCAAACCCCACCTGATCCCACCTCACCCCACCATCCCCAAACCCCACCTGATCCCA
>VWYO01026123.1:1867-18974 GCA_013400275.1 Rhadina sibilatrix | reverse complement strand
AAAAAAAAAAAAAACGGGCTGCATGGGTCAGATTCCACCCGCAGACCAAGGAACCAGCTCCAAACACATTCACTCAGCCCTTTTTATTCTCTTGCTTGTCTAAGTGGCTGCTAGGCAACCCCAGCAGCATCGCTGCTCATATGCATTAAGTATTAACTATTATTTCATTCCTTCCCCCCCTTTCCACAAAAAGGCAGCAACCCTCAATTCGTGGCAGATAATTCTTTTCCCAAAAGGGAATGGTGGCTGAAGGAAGCTGGGAATGGAGCTGTGTCAGGGGTGGATATTCCCAGCTGAGTTCCAGGATGGGATGCATCCACCACCCTGCACTACCCACCTGGAGCTCTCCTCAGGGGATGAAAAACTCATTTTTAGTACACCAGGAGATGCAGCTGCTCCAAGCCAAGCTCCGGAGGGAATTGCAGTGCTGCCCACACAGGGAGCCAAAAATTCTGGTGTCAGTTTGGTGAAGCAGCAACCACCCCCACTGCTGCAGCCCTTGTGTCCCTCTGGAGGTGGGAATTCTCCTGTGGGGAATAAGCCCTGGTTTTGCCAGAGATGGGCAGCAGGAAGGATGCTGCTGCCCTGCCCAAGGCAGGGTTTGAGACACAATTCAAAGATTTCTGCTCCTCTCCCTCTGAGAGCCAGTTCTGAGAGCAGCATCCCCATCCCCATTGCCAAAGGCAACTCTTCCAGCCATTCCAGTGGATGCTTTGTCTGAAGAAATAAACTTCAAAATTGGGATGGGAGAGAAGAAAGCAGAAGCTTGTGATGTTTAGAAAACGGCTGGGATACTTCAGTTCAGGAAAGAAATTCAGTGATGTATGGAGCTCCCCTCAGCATGGTCCCTAACTTTGGTGACACTCTTGCACCATTACTGGGACAATCACAACAGAGGAGGAAGGTGCTGCTCAGGACAACAAAACCTCAAGAAAATGAATTTTTCACCTGCAGGAAGACTCCAAGAAGGGGAAGAGAGAAGGCTGCTGACAGGCAGAGCCCTGCACTCTTCCAGCCCAGTGACATTTCTGAGTAATTACAAACCCTTACGATCCATTATAATGTTAATTTACAGGCCAGTTGTTGTGGAGAAGTGTGATTAGATGTTGTGTAGCTACGATGCAGACTGGAAGGAATGCTAAGAATGCCTCCACTCCGAACTGAAGTGAGCAGCAGCGGGGAAGAGCAGGAGCTGGAGCAGAGAGGGGCCATCCACAGGCACCTCCAGAGCCTGGACAGCAGGCACAGGGCACGTCCTGGCAGCACAAAGTTCAGGGATCAGACCTTCTTCTGCTCCAGAGAAGCTGCCAAGCAATGCAAATGTTCACAGAATCCCAGGACGGTTTGGGTTGGAAGGGACCTCAAAGCCCATCCAGTGCCACCCCTGCCCTGGCAGGGACACCTTCCACTGTCCCAGGCTGCTCCCAGCCCTGTCCAGCCTGGCCTTGGGCACTGCCAGGGATCCAGGGGCAGCCACAGCTGCTCTGGGCACCCTGTGCCAGGGCCCCACTGCCCTCACAGGGAAGAATTTCTCCCCAGCATCTTTTGTGTGATATCTTCACACTCAATGTGTGGGAGGGAGAGGCTCTCACTTGTGTCACTCCTCACATCTCCCAAACAAAGAAATGAGTATTTGCCTCAGCTGGGAGCATCCTATTGATTTATGTCACCAACCCAATTCAAGACTCCAGGCTGTTTTCTCTAATACAGGGCAGCCAGAAAATGTTTATTTTTCAAATTATGAGACATTTCTTATGTTAGGGCTCCACTCCCAACCAATATCAGTTGAGGATGACAACTTTTTAAAAGGCTTTATAAGGATGACAAAGCCTGTTAAAAAGGTTGAAAAACTGAAAAAAAATTTCTCTTTATACACAATGTCTGCCCATTTCACAATGAAGAGAAGCAAAACTTGTAATTTTAATTTTTTTTTTTAACACTAATGTCACAGCACATTTGGAACCAGAATGAGGCATAATTTCATTTCTGAAACCTACCCATTAAAAGGGCTGCCAGATTTGATATAAATTTTCCTCTACAAAACAAATTGATTAAATGCAGACCGAACTGGAGTCCCTAAAGCTTTATCACAGCAAACTTCACGCAGCAGTTTTGTAATTTGCAGGTGGAAATACATCAGAACATTCATTTTCAGCCTCATACAAGCACCTCGTTACTCTGCAAAGTAATATTTTTCATCTATGAATAGTATCTAAATTATTCAGGGGTGGAAAAAACAAATCCATCTCCTCTGGAAAGGAAAGCCACCAGCTGCTGAGAGCAGAGCAACTCTTCTCCTAAGGCCAAATAATCAGCAACCTAAATACCAGTGGAAAAGTGCTGTGAGCACTGTGAGCAAAGAGAAAGGTTTTCTAGGAATACTCTTGCAGGGGAAAAGGGGTTTGTGACAGAGCATCATTTAGGCTGGAAAAGACCTCCCAGACCATCGAGTCCAAGCTGTGACTGATCCCCAGCTTGTCCCCAGCCCAGAGCACTGAGTGTCACATCCAGGTGTGGACACCTCCAGGGCTGGGGACTCCAAACCTCCCTGGGCAGCCCCTTCCAATGTTTAATTTAAATCATTAACATTATTAACATTCTTATGTAATGTAATGTAATTCTTAACATTCCAGTGTTAAGAAATCCCTCCTGATGTCCAGGCTGAAAGGGTGCAGCAGCTCAAAAAGGAGCAGAAAAGGCAGAGGGAGAAGGAATCTCCTCAGCATCACCTGAGGTTCTGACACAGCCAGGCCGGCACACCTGGAACTGCTTTTTTTCCCCATGGATATTTCAGATATCAGGCTCCTGCCACACACCTGTTCACTCAGGCAGAGTTTAAATGGGGACAGAGAGGTCTCTCCTGTGCCACTCCATCCCCCAGAGCTGTGCCCTTGAGTTCATCTCACACCACACCCTGCAGGGGCTCAGGCCCTGGCTGTAAATCCGCACAGATTTAATTCTGAGCCCATGAAGGAGATGGCAGCCATGGGGCAGGAACCAGGGCTCCTCTGCCAGCTTCACAGCTCTCTCCTGGCCACCCAGACAGTTTGCAAATTCCCACAAAGAGCCCGATTTGCCAGTGCAAGGATTAACTCATGTTTGTTCTGAGCAAGGCCAGCCTCCCTTCCAGCCACACCCCAGCTGACTTGCAAAGAGTTTTGTGCCAAAGCTCAAGAACCAGGAGCAGATCTTTTCTTTCTGGGACACCAAAGGAGGCAGGAGGATGCTGTCCATGCTGTAGCTCCTGGATTATCTGTGTCTCCAGGAGCAGCAGCTGAATAGTGCTGGGTTTAAGCAACCCCCAGACTTGCCTGAGGCATCGACCCGTTCTGGATTTTGCAAAATCACGGTGCAAGAACACTGAAGCAGCAGCAGCAGCTTTCCCCCCTCGTTCTGCTGTGAAGGATATTGAAGATCTGTCATCACATGAAGCGGAGGGAGATCAGTCTGAGGCACTGAGAGCCAAGACCCTGCTCTGTGTGGGCTGGGAAGCTTTCAAAGGATTTTTTTTCCATAGGAGACATTGCAGAAAAGGCTTGATCAACTCACCTGGAGCTGACTCTCCTGCCTGAGCTGCCCAGTTTCAAAAGGATCAGAGGAATCAGCATTCAGGTCTTCCACTCTACTAGGGATTCACTCGGTTTTCCTTTTGAAATTGTGAATTGTTTGATTATCACCCCATTTTTGCTCTCTTAACTTTCCTTTTGTGACTGAATTGCATAAACCTGTATTTTAAAAGATACAGCCTAACACTAATCTGTCATTCCATAGGGTAAATCCCCTCTTGGCAGCATTCTTCCCAAACAGACAAAGAAGGAAAAGAGTCCTGGAGGAGGGGGAGAGAGGACAGGTCGCAGAGCATGAAACTCCACTTTATTCTCTTATTGAGGTATTGGGATTGGGGTTTCTACAACATCCACACTCCTCTGACTCACAGGTCTCTGATGGACCATGAGCTGGGGGTATTTATGAGCCAAACGTGTTCCAACAGCTCAAAGCATTTTAGAAACAGCTTCCAGCAGCTCTGGAGAGCCTCAGACCAGCAGGTAGCCAGGAAAGACCACAGTGCTGCCAATTTTAACAGCAGAATGATTTGTTCTCTTAAAAAAAAAAACAGAAAAACTTAACCTTTCATTGGCTCCTTTATTTACCAAGGAGAGATTTGGGTGGGGAATAGAGGGGAGAGTCTCTTCTGTGCAGCCAGATGGAATTCCAAACCCAGTTAGTTCAGGCAGGGAGCTAAGGGGAAGATGTCAAAATATGTTTTCCATTAACGTAACAGGGGAAAACACGAGTGGTTTAAAGTACAGTATACAAACAATTACTGCTCTGCTACCAGAACCTGTGCCAACAGGAGGGATTTTATCACCATAGTTAGTTTAAACCAACAGCAACAGAGCTGTAAGTCAGAAATTTGGTATTTTATTCTGAAATATTTGATTGGGGTGCTATTTGACATCAGACTTCAGTCAAAATAAGCTTTAGTGAATGATATTTTAAATGATCCCATCTGCCTGTTTCAGAGGCAAAAAAGCCAAGTAGATTTTGTTAATCCTGAATTTCCAGTTCAACTTTCCAAACGAGAAGGGACTTTTTTGGCTCTTATTCACCACGTGGTGCTAAAGTGAATGGGGTTAGTGGTGTAAGGCAGAGGAGTCCAGCAATCAAGACATTAACAGCGAATTTCAACAATCAATAGGACATTGATTTTTTTTTTTTTTTTTTTAACTGGAGAAGTTTTACTTTCTGCAGATGGAAGGGAGAAGAAAAGAAAGCACCATCATCTTCCCTGCATCTGCACTCAGGTGCTGTGGCAGAAAGCACTCCAGAAGGAATAATTCTCATTGTTCTGCACTCACAGCTGAGGGGTTTTGTCTCTCACAATCACTTTGTGCCAGAGTGTGGGGTGAGCCCCCCTCCAGGAGTGACACAAAGGTACAGAGGGAGCCTGGAGTGACACAATTCAGGAAATGGACTCAAAGGAACAACAGTGAGGGATTTACAGGAGTTCACAGAGGGTGCTGGTGTCACTGGAAAGGCAGCGACTGCTGTGGAGNGAGAAGAGAAGAGAAGAAGAGAACATTTAATCAAATGGTGTTTGTGCAAAGGCCAAAGCTGTTTGTGCTTCTGCAGTGGGAGAACAGCCACAGTTGTCCAAAACTCAGAGAGTGGCATCCCTAGGGGTGATTGACCTCCCAGCCAGGCTTGCAGCACTCAGCATCCTCCAAGGACTGACACAGCTCGCTGTACCCAGCTGAGGCTGGATGGGAGGCAGACTTTTAATGTTAAAATCCTGTGTTATTACATTATTGGACCTTATTACTGCCTATAGCCTCTAACCAGTCTGCACATGCTCCTATTTTGTGGGAAATCATTCTTCCAGTAGCTCCATTCTTATATTAGCTTTCTGGTGCAGGAGAAATTAGTAAAATTTTCATAAACCTGAGGAAAAAAAAAAGGTATAAAAATCACTGCAGAATGGCCACAAGGCTGTCAATTGTCACCAACTTCCACTTCACTGCTGTGCTACAATGGTTATAAACCTGAAGTGTAAAGTGGAAATTCATCCAGAGACAATTTACTTTTCCCCAGCAGAATATTGCATGATGTTCTGAGTAATCACATAATTGAATCCTCATATATTCAGAAAGCACTCAGAAATCAGGAGAATGAATTCAAAATGTTCACTGTGTGGAACAGTCCATCGCCCAAACATCACAAGATAAATTCAAGCAAGCAGCTGCCAAAATAAAAAGTTAGAACAGAAATTCCGTAATGATTGACTAGGGAGACACTCATCACCAAAGTATTAAGTAATTCCTAGGGAAAGTGGATTAGAATGGCAGTGTATGATGTATTAATTATTTGGTGGCAGTTGAAGAAAAAAGCTTGGGTTTTAAGGACATGAAGTTAGAGCTGGAGGAATTTAACCCATGATATAAACTGACTTTTTAGATGTGCAAAGAGGGAAATGTTCTGAGTTTCACTGGGTCCTGCAAACAGAGCAATATGGATCAACAGAGTTTTACTCATCTGCAGTTCATTTTTGTTCCAAAATTCTCTTTTTAGAGTTTTCTAGCTGTGTATTTATCTGTATTTATCTGTAAAACAGCCTGAAGAGTGATGCTGGAGTCACTTCAGCAAGAAATGCCCCAACCACTCATTCCCCCAAATTTCTCTAATTAAACCATTTCTCCAGGGGTTTGTTGGCTGTTTTCCCTGTCTCAAATTTTTCAGCACCAAAACACAGCTCTGAGCATCATCTCTGCATCTCCACCAGCTCCAGCCTTGCAGGATCCCCACCCCAAGCAAACCCAGGGAGGAAATTTTTAAATAAGAAAATAGGAAAATCTTCTGGGTCGGGGCTTTTCCTGGGGGATCATTTTCAGGGAGCAGAAAGAAGCCAGGAGGTCCCTTCCAATCAAACCATTCTGGGATTCTCTAAGTGCCTCTGCATGAAATACTCCAGGAGGGCACAAAGAAGAAAAATGATGACACCATACTGAAAAAAAAAAAAAAAAAAGGAAGCAGAGCAAGAATGGCACCGTCCCCCAAAAATGTGTGTCTTGTTATGATCAGTGAATAGAGTAACAATCACCTGAGGTTTCAAAGCACTTTACAAATATTAATACTTATGAGTTTGCCCATCTTAACTTCCTGGCTTCTAAGGGAAAAAAAGAAAAAGAAAACGAAAACACAAAAGAAAAAGAAAAAAGAAAAGAGAAAAAAGAAAAAAGAAAAAAAGAAAAAGAGAAAAAGAGAAAAAAGAAAAAGAAAAAAGAGCAGGTATTGAATTATTCCCTACTGGGAAANAAAAGAAAAAGAAAAAGAAAAAGAAAAAGAAAAAGAAAAAGAAAAAGAAAAAGAAAAAGAAAAAGAAAAAGAAAAAGAAAAAGAAAAAGAAAAAGAAAAAGAAAAAAAGAAAAAGAGAAAAAATAAAAATAAAAAAGAGCAGGTATTGAATTATTCCCTACTGGGAAATGGAAATGAAAGCACAGAGCAAATAAAGCAGGGTTTCCCAAACACACTCTGAAGTGCCAATGGATGTGGATTGTGGATCAGAAAAATATGGGACTGGCTAGAGCAGAGATTAATTCAAATCTGAAAGTACAGGCCTGAGTGTGGGGGACTCCTGACACAGGGGAGTCTAAGGTGGCACAGAAACCCCAGTGAGGGTGGAGTCCAGAGGCAAAAAGATGAGTCAGAAATGTGGAACAAACACCCTTGGAACAGCACTGGATCACAATTCACTCTTGGAAATAGACTCTCTCACGTGTCTGTATATGTATGGATACAGGTATATTTTATATATCAGTGTGTATAAATATCTAGAAAATAACCCAAATCCCACAGACCCTGATAGAGCTGCAGCCCCAGGGCCTAAAAACCCAGAGATTTTATGACAGTCACACCCTCAGATGTTTTGATATGAAAATGTCTCCTTTCAGTCCCCAGGAAGGAAGTGGTGATTTTGATTTTCACAAAGACAGAGCCTGCAAGGAACCTGTGGAGCTAAAGACAAAGCACATTTCCCCACAGGGCAGCAGGCAGGGTCTTCAAAATGCTGAGCATGACAAGGTGGATCATGCTTGTATGACAGATTTCATCCATGAAAAGGGGGCAGAAAAGGACAAAGGAGTCCACAGAGAGACTCATTCTGCAATCCTTTCCTTGTCTCATCTGTAATCACAAAATCATGGAAAGGTTTGGGTGGGAAGGGGTCTTGGAGACCATCTGGCCATGGGCAGGGACACCTCCCACTGTCCCAGGCTGCTCCCAGCCCTGTCCAGCCTGGCCTCGGGCACTGCCAGGGATCCAGGAGCAGCCACAGCAGCTCTGGGAAATCCATCCCAGGCCCTCCCCACCCTCACAGGGAACAATTCCTTCCCAATATCCCACAAAAATCTCCTGTTTTCCTGGGGGAAGCCAACCCTCACAGGGAATCCCTTGTCCCCAGCCCCTCTCCAGCTCTCCTGGAGCCCCTTCAGGCCCTGCCAGGAGCTCTGAGCTCTCCCTGGAGCCTTCTCTCCTCCAGGTGAGCACCCCCAGCTCCAGAGCAGAGGGGCTCCAGCCCTGGGAGCATCCCGGTGGCTCCAGCCTCACTCTCCATGGGGTTTATCCCTAATTAACAGGGTCATTAATTCAAACAGCCCCGAGGTTCCTCACTGTGGCCACAGCCCATCCCAGCAGCCCGGGTGTGGGTGACGCAGCTGTGCTGGAATGTCCTGGATGGGGATTGCAGAGGAGGCTCCTGTGACTGGGTGAGACACGCTGAGAGCACAGGATAATTAAATAATTAACCAACCCCCCCACACTCCCCGTGAAACGATCTTTGCTCTGCCTCTCCCAAAAAAACCTCTGAGAGAACTTTGGGGCACAGAGCAGACCCCACCCCATCCAGGATAACATTGTGGGGATGCTTTTGGGGTTCCTGGCACTGCAACAGCTCAAAATGTCATGTTTTTTAACTAATATTAGATAATGAGACTTAAAGAAGCTATTTCTACTTAAGTGCCTCTACCCCACTTTATAAGTTTTGTACTTTATCAGTTTTATAGTCACTTTATGAGAATAAATAATGAACTGAGTCGAAATTTCAGTAGCCAAGCATAAACCTCTGGGAACACAGAGTTTTCTGATTGTTACAAAAAAATGACTGCAATTTTTACAGAAAACCAAGTTGGGATTTTGCGAGGTTTGGTGGGATTTTTTGAGGGTTTGTTTGTTGGGGGTGTTTTTAGGGTTTTTTGTTTGTTTTGGTTTGAGGTTTCTTTGTTTTGTTGTTGTTCTTGTTGGTTTTAGGATTTTTACATTCTGAGCAGCATCTACACTGGGAGAAATGAAACTGTAGAGAACAGCAGTGGTAAGAATCAAAAAACACTTTTGCTGCTCCAGTACAATTTGAAACATGAATTATCTGGTTTACAACTCCTCACCTTCCACAATTACTTCTAATGATGGCAGCACAATACTCTGGAATTTAAATAAGTCCATTTATTAGCCCAACGAGCAGCAGTTCTACCTTTCTGAGAGCTTCCTGCCTGCCAGGGAATATTCAGAGCATCACAAAATCATGGAATGGTTTGGGTGGGAAGTGACCTGCTCATCTCCTTCCACCCCCTGCCATGGCCAGGGACACCTTCCACTATCCCAGGGTGCTGTGTCAGTCACGGTGCTGGGAGTGATCTCATGGAAACTCCCAGATTTTCCCATAAAATACTATTCCAGAAGGAAAATACAGACCCTGAGAGATCTCTAAGCTACACCAGGAGTAGCAACAACTTTGCTTTTGCAAGCCCAGCTCAGGCCAGAGAGGTGCAGGTCAATGTGACAGAGGAGGTGCCTAAAATATGAGGGTGAATTTGGCCTTTCTGCTTCGAGGGGAGGTGATTCATATAGAAAAATATCACAGAATATTTCTTCTGTGGAGGATATTTCACCTTCCTGGCAGGTGGAAGTCTTCTAACAATGGTGCACATCTGTCACATTAAGGAGAATAAATATTTGCTAGGAAGGAGGAAGCCCTGAAGACCAGCCTGGTGACCAGGAGCCATTATTTCTCTTATTATTTATACCTATTAAAGAAAAATTTCCTCCCATGATTGGTCATTTAAGGTCATGAATATTTGAAAAGATCTGCATTTCATCTCCTTTGGGGCGAAGGGTGGGGGTTTGAACAGCACAAGAAATTGTTTAAATGCAAGGACTGAAGATAAATCAGACAGAACCAGTCCATGTGCACTTATTCCCATCTCCCCCTCACGTTTCACAGGTCAGAGGTGAATTTTGAGTTGTTTTTTTTAGACTGGACCATCCCAGACAGCTCAGGGAAGGAGGAGAAAAATATCCTTGCACAGAGCAGAGGGGTGACAGTGCTGACAACAGCACCTCCAGCACACGGAGAGCTTGGACTTATCTCCCAACCTGCTTCCTCCCACCTTATCAGAGGCTCTGCACAACCTCCCTTTACTGCCCAAACACAAGCCCTGGGTAACAGAAAATATGAGACTGTGGGTCAGAGAGGCCCCAGAGCTGGCTGAGCTGCCTGGAATATCCAGCTCTGTGCAGGACTCATCCTTGTTTCCCATGAGCTGCTCTTGTCCACCTCACCACACATCTCCAGGTGCTTCCTGCTGCAGCCTGGGCTCACAGAATCCCAGAATATCCTGAGCTGGGAGGGACCCTCAGGGATCATCAGCCCAGCCCCTGTCCCTGCACAGACCCCCCAACAATCCCACCCTGAGCATCCCTGAGAGCCTTGGCCAAAGGCTCCTGCAGCTCTGGCAGCCTTGGGGCTGGGACCATTCCCTGGGGAGCCTGGGCAGTGCCCCAGCACCCTCGGGGGGAAGAACCTTTCCCTGAGCTCCAGCCCAAGCCCTGGCACAGCTCCAGCCCTTCCTGGGCTCCTGTCCCTGTCCCAGAGCAGAGCTCAGCCCCTGCCCCTCCGCCTCCCCTGGGGAGGAGCTGCAGCCCCCGCGGAGCCTCCCCTCAGCCTCCTCTGCGCCAGCTGAAGGAGCCAAGTGCCCTCAGCCCCTCCTCAGCCCCTTCCCCAAGTTTGTATCCCTGCAGGGCTGAGCAGGCTGGAAAGGTTTGGCAGCAGTGAGGAACAGGCTCAGGAAGGACACACTGCTCTCCTCACACTCCCCACCAAAGCCCTGCTCATCCCCGTGGTGACACAGTTCTGTCCTGGGCACTGGAGACACTGGTGAGACCCTGTCGCACTATGTCATGAGGTGATGGAGAGAGAAATGCCACTGGCATTTGGAGTTCCTGTGCTTTCTAAAGTACCCTTGTTCATACACCGAGTAAAAGGATAATTAATACATCATCTAATTGTGAAACTGTCCATTGCCAGCCAGTAACTGAACCCGTCATAGGTATCACCAGCACTAAGCCAACCCACACATCATCAGGCATCAGCTCAGGATCAGATCTTGGAGAAAGCCAAGAAGAGAACAGAAAAAGAATCCCAGAATGGTTTGGGTTGGAAAGCACCTTAAGGCTTATCCCATTCTGACTCCTGCCACCTTCCACCAGACCAGGCTGCTCCAAGCCCCATCCAGCCTGGCCTGGAACACTTCCAGGAAGCCACAGCTTCTCTGGGCAACCTGTGCCAGGCTTCATCACTCACAGAGGGAACAATTCCTTCCTGATATTTCATCTAAACCTCCTCTCTTTCAGTTTAAAGCCATTCCCTTTCACATGAGCTGAAGCTCCACTCCGACAACACCTAAAACATGGGAAATCCTGTGTGCAAAAGCATCATCAGATGCTCAGATCCATTCCAGAAGACACTCATCCATCATAAATAACCCTCCCAGATCAGGAGAACACAGTAACTTCCACCAGCATTGCACTGAGGCCATCACTGTGTTGCTGTGTAGCACTGCTGGATGTCTCTATATGATAATAATAAAAATTCAGTGCTCAGTGCCCTGCTTTCTCCAATCACTGTCTTAGGGGGGAAAAAAACATCCTTGTCAAATGTCCCACTCTGTCCCTGCTCAGCTGCACAAGGGCAGTGCAGGGTTTTACCTGTCAGTGTGAGGCTGCTTTATCTAAAGCCTCCAGGACTCCCAGACACCAGAGGTCAGAAGAACGAGAATAACTGATATAATTCCCTGGGCAGGGTGAATGTTTAATCAGCTGTGTGTTAAGCCAGAAATTCTCCAGAACAGTTTCCAGGGTTGTCATGGTGGCAATGGGATCTTAAGCTGATACTAAGGAACAGTCTGACAATGACTAACCAGGTGGTGGTTAAGGAAATTGCTAATTCTGCTGAGGTTGTTTGCCTATAATCATCCCACCCCCGCTTTTTCCCTTCTCTCCTCTTCCCCTGATGTTTCTTGTCACTCTTAACTGGTGACACCTCCAGAAGAGGCATCCTTAATTACAGGCTCCATTCAGCAGGACCCTTTGCCTCGTGCTAACCTCAAAGAACCACCAGCCACGTAATCCCAGACAAATTCCTCAATTACTGGTGCCTCCCTGCACATTGGCTTCATCCTCGTGATTCCAAACGAGTGGGGCGCTTCCAAAACTCAGCCATGGACTCAGAACCATCTCAGAACCATCAGGGATTCCCTCATCCCCAGCACAGCTGCAAATGGGATGTTTATGAGTTTGGAGCATGGGTTCAGTTCCTGATGGGAAAGGCAAAATGTGCACTCCAAAGCTGCTTGGGAGGGAAGTAAATCCAGCCAGGATCCTTTTCTCTAGAAGTGATGGGGGAAATATGATTTTGTGTGCAAATAAAATCCCAGAATGATTTGGAAGAGACATTAAAGCTCCTCCCATTCCACCCCTGCCATGGGCAGGGACACCTTCCACTGTCCCAGGCTGCTTCCAAGCCCTGCCCAACCTGACCTTGGACATTTCCAGGGATGAGGCAGGCACATCTTCTCTGGAAAAACCTGTGGCTCACCCTCCTGACAGCAAAGAATTTCTTTGGTTATCAAACCTTAATCTCCTCTCTTCCAGTTTCAACCCATTCCCCCTTGTCCTGCTGACAAGGCTCCTGATTCAGAGCTCCAGCTCCTGATTCAGAGATGCTGCTGCCCTCTGCCATCCCCTGAACCTCTGCTTTGTTCCTGCTCATGTTCCACCTTCTCTTTGCCAGGATGAGGCTTTGAAAGGATCAGAGATGCCCCGAAGGAGTCAGAGCATGGAGCCACCCTGCCAGGGGAGACAGGGACGTGTCTCGAGCTGCTCCTCCTCAGAGCCTGCACACAGGTACCTGCTGCTGTTTGTCCTCACACACCCACACATTCTGCACAGGAAGCCAAAGAAAAATCCCCTCACACAGGAAAAAAAAAAGAAAGATTTGTGGAACCTGGGTGGTGGGAATGTGCACCAGTGAGCTAAATGCAGCATCAGGGAGGAATATCTCTACAGTCAATATAATTATTATTTCTGTCAGCTTCTTGCTGGAGAACACTGAGGATTTCTTTCAGATTTGGGACAAGAAAACAAAGCATCTGATTTTTGTTTGGATATTATTTATCTAAAAGTCATTGTTGGTGCAGCTTTCTGTGACCTGTTCCTTCGACTGCAATGTTCAGTCATTAACCTCTTGCAAAGCTTCCTCCCACAACACATTTGTACAATGCTGAGACTTCTCTGACATTTATTAGGCTCAGAAAAACAAATTCCTAATAGAAATCCAACTCAGGAGAAAAAGGAAACTTGTGAATTGCCTTTAAATGACTTTTCAAACGCCTTCATTTGGGATTTCTACAGCTCTTCAGCCCTGTGGATCATGGGGAAATACCCAAGGGAATGACATGGAGTAGTCATGGGGGTTGGGATGGATCTCAGGGAAAAGTTCTTCTGTGATTTTATGACCAGATCAAGGAATCAAAACAATTTCTAAAGTTCTGTTTGGGAAACTTGTTGCTTTTGCTGTCATTTAAAATACACCTTGTAACTTTCTTGCTGGGTAGACACTGCCCAACCCCTGCAGTGACATAAGCGAGCAGGAACACTGTGGGAAGAGGAAGATTTTCTCATTCACTGACATGAAACCACATGTCTAGACATAACTACATATTGTTTTAACAACTCCGGTGAATTAAAAACACTTGGACTTTTCTAGAAATCACCATCTTACATAAAACATCACCCAAAGCTGAAAGTAAGTTTGTTTTGGTTTTTGTTTTTTTTTTTTTTTTTCTCCTTGCCCCACTACCTGGAAATAATTTGTGTATTAACATGTCCCGAAATAATTTCTGCACTGCAAATATTGCCATCTCATCTAAAACACCACCAAAAGCTGAAAGTGGGTTTGTTCCTTCTGCTTTCCCCTTGAGTGAAAATAATTTGTGTATTAATATGACCCTGAAATAATTTCCTCTGTGCCTGGTGTGCTAAGAAAAGGAACTCAAGGAAGTGCCCTGCACAAATGGATTCCTCTTTGCTCGGGGAGTTAAGGTTTGTACTGAAGGAAGGTTTTACCATCTATTTATGAATTAATGGATAATTAGCCCATAAGCTGCTTGGATTCATCTTTGCTCAGTTAAGGGCTTCATGGTTTGTGCTGAAGGAAGGTTTTGTCATCTATTTATGTATTTATGGAGAATTACTCCATAAAGCTGCTTGGACAGACACATCCCGGCGTGGGAAAGCCGGCACGTTCCCAGACAATAAGCTGGATTTGTCAGTGTTTGAACAAAGGAATAAAGACTTGCCAGTCCAAATAAGACAAAACAAGGGCGTCTCGAAGCGCAGATTACAGAGGGAAACCTTCCCCGCGTGTGTCAAATGTCGGCAATCCCGGATCCCGACGGATCCCAACCCCCGAGCCCGGGCCAGCCCTGGCACGCCGGGCTCCCGCTGGCCGGGCTCCAGCCCTGCACCGCGCTGCCATGTGTTCCGAGGGAGGCAGGGGGAAGGAGGGACAACTCGGGTTAAATATAACTCGGTAGCCTCCAGCAGAAACTCCGGCGGAGGAGCCGAGCGGGCGGGACCCCGCCTGTTGAATCAGCAGCGCGCCCGGGCTCCGCTTTTAGCTCGGGAAGGGCTCGGAGGGAGCGGGGGAAATGGGCTGGAATACGCCAAAGCTGCTCTGTTTACGGGCCTGCATCGGCGGGGAAAACATGTTGTGATTAAACGTGGCAGCTGTCGGTGCTCCGAGGTGTTACAAGCAGGGGGTTATTTAAAGACAATGACTGGCGCCGTCTATTCTGCCGCGTTTGCGGCAGCCCCGAAGTTATTTCGTGGCAGAAAGTGACTTTTAGTGGCAGGGAACGCTCTCAGCTGGAGGGTTTCCCCAAAAGCCAGGACGAAGGACGTCGTCAGAGGCACTGGCTGCTCAGTGATTACAGAATCCCAGGATCGGTTGGGCTGGAAGGGAGCTGAAATCCCACCTTGGTCCATCCTGTCCCACGGGCAGGGACCCCTTCCACTGTCCCAGGGTGCTCCAACCCCCATCCAGCCTGGCCTTGGACACTTCCAGGGATGGGTCTGATCGTGTTTACACACACAAAATGTGTAATTCTGATGTACCTTCGCATACCTAACACAGGATTTAACAGTGACTTTCTCTATACCACACTCACCCATAAGTCTTGGGATGACTCCATCCCCCTCTCCCAGCCTGGCTGCAGGGGCTCAATCTGTGCCAAGTCCCTTGATGAAGGAGGGGCCTCCGTTTATAGGCCAAATCTACACATTTATATGGCAATCCTACAAATTTATATGGCAATCCTACAAATTCATATGGCAATCCTACACATTTATGTGGCAACCCTACACATTTATATGGCAAAGCAATGAAACACTCTGAGAGGGCAAATCTGATGCTGAAGGAAAAGAACCTGCTGCTGGCCACAGCCCCAGTGTGACCTACAGGTCTCAGCCCCTCTCCGGGTGCTGCAGATTTCCCACTGGCTCAGACCCCTCCCCAGGGGCAGAGCTGGCACACGGGGCCCCAGGACAGGGACACAGCTCCTGTGAGAGGAATTCATGAGATGCAAATGGCTCAGCAGGGAGATGCAAAGCAGGGACTGTCAGTGGGAGTCACGGTGGCTGTCAGGCACCTGGCTCTGCCTTTCCTCTGTGGCAGTGGATGCTCCTGTCCCCATCCCCGGGATCATTCCTGTTTTGCAGGAAGCAAGCAGGGACAAAGAAATTCCAGCTGTCAGCCCCTCCTGTCTGCGCTTTCAGCCTTCAGGCCAAGATCCTGTTGTTACCTGAGAACCCAGATTCCGATTAAAAAGATGAGCAGCTCCAAACCTCGTGGTTATGGGAACAGCTCTGACAACAGCAGCTCCAAACAACAAACCCCCCAGAGCTTGCCCACAGCTGTGTAACCCCGAGGCAAATGCAACACATCTCACAGAATTGCACTACATCTCCCCTCCCTTGGGACACTGAGAGGTAAAGACCCAGCTGGATGTGTTGGGGGTTTTTTAATATGAACTAAGATTTTCATGTATTCATCACCTCACAGGCTGGTCCTACAAAGTCCTAGAAGCTCCTGCCTTGGGGCTTTTGCCTCACCTGATTCCAGCCACCCAGAAATCAAACTGTTCATCCCAAACTCTCCCAGCAGACACAGTCAGAGGCTGACTCAACCCGTCTTGAACAAGGTAAAGAGCCTCTCAAAATGCCTCCCCTTCTACTAAATGTGCCACTTTAAAATAAAACCTGAGACTCAACTGATCCTGAACTGACTGAAGCAAACTCAGACCGAAAAGTGAAACAGCAGAGGCAGAGAGGGAAGCCCAGGAGCTTAGAGGTCGGTATTTAGAGTCTGATTTTTTTTCTTTTTTTCTAAGCCAGATGTTACTGTCTATTCTCAAGTGATTTGTAACCAAGATAGAGTTGAAAAGTTTGGGCAGAAGCAGATGAAAAAAGCCTCGACTAAATGATTCCGAAGCCGAGCTCTCAGTTTAACCTACCAGTTAAAGCCTCAGTTTAAGGACATTCCAAATGCAAAAAGGTAAAGTAGATTTAACAATATTTAATGAAATTATTGTTTATTCTGCTCTTTAATTAGTAAGTCTCGCCTCTTTCAATAGCAAAGCCAAGGTAAAGGCTTCGGAGCGCTATCTAAGTAAAAAAGAATGGAAAGATTTAATCAGGCAGAGGAAACTCACGCTTGAAACAGGCACGTCCACAAAATCCCACTCTAACAGGAGACGAATCTTGTCTCGCAACACACTTTATTCAAAACAAACGGGAGAAACCACGTCAAGAACAGACGGCAGATGCTGGCAAATAGGTCTCGCTGCGATTTCCCCTCGTTTCTAAGACCGGCACGGAAGCGAGCGCCGGGATCTCCCAGCTCTGGCAAACTCCAGGGACGAGCTGGAGTTGAAACCACCTCCCTCCACCCCCAAAGAGGAGGAGGAGGAGCGCTTGGGGGAGTCGGGGACAGCACGGGGAGGGGGACAGCAGGAAGAGAGGGACGGGGACAGCACAGAGCGAGGGCGAGCACGGAGAGGGGCACGGGGACAGAACGGAGCGGTGCCGACTCCGAACCCAGCGGAGCGGCTGCCCTGAGCCCCCTCCCGACGCTGACCGGACACTTTGGGGCTCGCAGCCCGCGGAGCCGGGTGGGACCCCCCCGGCAGAGCCGCGACCCCGCCGCCCGCGGAGCCGGGAG
>VWYO01026122.1:6075-45600 GCA_013400275.1 Rhadina sibilatrix | reverse complement strand
TAATTTGAAGCCCATTATTACTTGCATATCCTTCACCTCTGACTACAAGTAATTATTTAGCACATTTTTGAAATTTCAGTTTAGCACTGCTTGGTGTTTAAAAACAAAAGCCAAATGTCCAAAGCTCAGTCAGAAGTGTACAGAATAAACATACAGCTTTTCTTTGTCAGTGTGAGTTTGTTCAGTTGGATCTCATATTCCTGTAATCATATTTGGTCACAATGAGAAAAGTCACACCTTTTACAGCTCTATTTATGCATCCACCATCTAAAAGTTTTATAAAGCATTTTGTGGATTTTGTCTTCTTTTAATAGAGAATAACAACAATGAAAAAAAAAATAAAACTTTTTCCTCTGACCTCATGCAAGCATGCCCAGAAGAAAGATGTCATTACAGACTAGTAATGTTTCCAGAGAGGATGCATTAGCATTAAAAATAAATATTGTACATTCACATAAAAGCAGAGATTGAGCTACAAAGTAAATCACACTTTTAGATTCATGATATTCAACGTGGAAGAAAATGGTAAGAAAAAAGCTTTTACCATATATATATGTATGAGCACACAATGCACTTAGTACTTTTAGGGAAAAAGAAAAAAAAGTTGCTAATGCTCTTTAGCAAACCTGGATGAAATTAATTTCATGGAATGTAGTTCTTTCACTAATGTGGAGTGTAGCTAACGGACCACCAGTTAATTTACCAAACCAAGTCCATGTGAAAAATATCTTGGTAGTATTTGGTAGTATGTGTTCATCTGTTCCAAGAAACTCATCATTTAGATATATTTGAATACAGACCATCATGTTGATGAAAGCTTTTTTTTTTTTTTTAATAATAATGGGGCTTCTTTTGCAAGTTTGTAAGATGTGACTTTGCACATATTTGTTATAAAATAGATGAGGAAAAAATAAAACAAAAAACAACAGAACCCAAAATTGAATCACAGTTTCATCTCTGCCCAGAATTGTAACATAGTAATTTTTAATTTTTTGCCATTTCTAGTAAAAGGCTTTAGGCTGTTTCTTAAACTCAGAGCACCTCACTTACCTTGTTGTGGTATGATTTTTATATCAGCTGCCAAGAGACAAAGACTTGTTTATGAAGGAATAGATAGATACCTCAGTTTCACAGGTTTTCAAAAAATAATTACACATGCTAAGAATAAGTACAGTAATAATATAAACAATGGGCACCATTGTGTCTGAGGACATGACAGCACATATGCAGTTTGATAACTACAGTGATGGTAGTTTGGCGTGCAAGAAAAGTTAAATTTGGAAAGTAGAGTTCACAGATAGATTATTATGGAGCTTTTTTGTAGAGCAAGAGTGATTAGAAAATGTTTGTACAGTTAAGGAAGCCTTGTAAATATTCATAATATATCTATGAATGGATTTAATGTGCTTGAATATTTGTCAGAATACAAATTTCAAAGCTGACAAAGGAAAAGTGCTAGGCATTGCCTGGTAATTTACATGGCAAGCCCCAAAATCATAAGCTATTTTGAATTAAATCTCAAGAAATAAACCATATACTGGTAGTTTGAATGTTCTAAAAAGCAGAGATATTGACCTTTGATCCCACAACAGAGAAGGGAATTAAATTTTTACATTTCTATTCTATGTCTTTATTATGTTTCCACCTTTGAGTTGTGGACAGCTGTTCAACACATTTTCTCATTGAGGATAGAGGAAGTAAGAAAGAATAAAAACATGCAAAATATGATAGAAATATTGAATGTTCTAAACAAAGTTGTTTGTTCCTTTCCTCCTCACAAAGAAATCTTTCTTCAGTCCTGGATCAGTGTGCTCTTAGCTGGTATATAAACCCAATTAGAATTAGGTTGTATCTGTGTGCACTGTTACGTTACATCCAATACGTAGTCTTTGTCCAGAAATTATTAACTTCTTGTTATTTTTATGCAGTTTAGGTATGGCCATTCTCAAGCTTTAAGACCAGGCTCTGCTCTTTTCATCTGTAGTAGTTTGGATTCTCTCTTTCTTTGCTTTCTCTAGATAAACCCTCTTTCTTCTGAAGGAGAGGGTATAGACTTGTCTTTGTGGAGAAATAGCAGTGGCATCTGGTGAGTCAGTGGCTACCACAACCAGACTGAGGCCAGACCAAGCCTTTGACATTATTTTACTCTTGTCCTTCCATCTTCAGTAGCACAGAATGGATGAGTTAGTTGGAACAGATGTGAGACATGGGAAAGGAACAGTGAGGCCTGAGAGGATATGCAGGCTATCTTTTGGAATTTCTCCCTTTTTTACTGAACAACTTTGGTAAGTTATGAGTAAGGAATTATTCACATTTGAGTACAAATAAAAGACCCATGGCAATCAATGCTCAGTTGCAAAACAAAAGATGGAGCAATACTCATAGAACATTACTTTCCCTCAAAGTCTCATATTCCCAAGTTTCTGCCTATATTCAACAGGAAAACAAATTCTCTAGGTGACATCTTGGAGTGATGACGACTGTAACATTGTTATGAGCAGTCCTGCTCCATTAACAGTCTTCCTAAGCCAGAGGTCTCTTGATGAATATTCTGTAGTGATGATAACAATAAGGTTTAAAAGTACTTCTCTGACATACCTACACAAGATTAGTCGTATGTATTGCAGGATATTCAGCTGTGGAGTTTAACAACAATGAACTTTATATGTCACAAGGGACCTGCATAAACCCACTTCAGCATGAATTATGCCCACAGTTTTTATTCTAATCTTAAATAATACTGTAATAGTTTTAACCTAGGTGCTCCAAATCCAATAAAAAACATGGGAAATTGTGTTTTGAGAGAGGTAGGGGGTTTATTGTATTAGTTTTAAATGGAATTTTTGAATGCAATGTATAAATAGACATAATTATCTTACCTATTCTTTGTCTCCCACTGCATGAAAAAATTCCACTCTTATCTTCTTATTTTTTGTGAAGAGGTGTACCCTCTCTTTACAGAAAAAGCCTCTCTTTACAAATTATTCCCAGTGGAATCTCATGAGTCAAAAAAAGAGCTACAGACAGAAACAACTGTATATGCTTTAATTAGACTGGAATAATTCCTTTACTATTTAGCTATTTATTAATGTTGTTGAGCTGTGTTATCATTAAATACTTGTCATTATAATGAGATTTCATGGAAAAGCAGTTGGACATTCAAATCAGTTTTTTAGAGTGATAGACAGAAGATAGGCTTTAACAGAATGAAAAACAATTATAGCTAAAATTTCACAGGTTTGGGGAAAATATTTATCTGTCCTGTTGTTTTCTTCCTTCCTTCATGAGTTTGATTATTCAAAGACAGCATTTCTTAAATTAAAATTTATTTATAAGAAAAATAAATTAGAAAGATAATTTTTCCCTATTGTGTTATGAATTATGATACAACCTGTAACTAAAAGATTGAATTTGCTGCTGCTATCAGTATGTAATGGACAATGTCCATTAATTCAGTAAGTATGTACTTGTTAGCTATTTGTTGTTCACTGCCTCTCATGTCTCAACTAGATTTAGATATCTATATTCAAAACCAAGTTTGAAGAGACAATTCTTAATATTTGGTGGACAATTTTTGCCACATGTCAAGATAATTTTTTTGGTTATTAGGGACTTTATTTCATTGCTGTCTTATGAGAAGAATATCTGTTATTTCAATTTTACAGATGTAGAATGGGTGTATATGGAAGTTAAGGTTTACATATTCATTGGTGCCATATCTGGTAAGGTAAATGGTGTGCATGAGTATGTATTTCCAATTACTGACATGCAAATTATTGTTACTTTGTACTGTATGCCAAACCCTGCTATCAGTCTCTTATCTGGCTTTTTGCCAGCGCAAGTGTTTACTTTCTAATAATGAATTCAGTCTAAAACAACACAACATATTTCAAATAGCTCGATTATAGTTGCATATGCTGTGAAGTAGCAAATGGAAATAACACATTAATTAATTTTGTAATTTCTGTGGATAACACACTGTAGCATGTGGCTATATTGAGCCTTGCATACGAGGTCCTCATTCTCAGAGCAAATCCCACAGTCTGTGGAAATACAAATAATAGCATCATGTGTGAAACCCCAGAGGTCACATAGATAAGAATACATACCCCAAAATTAATGAAAATGTGAGAAATTCAAGGAGTTGAAAGTTTCAGAGCAGTAAAAAAAATCAAAAGGAATCAAGCAGGGGTAAACCCAATGCTGGGTTCAACAAGATAATGAAGAAAATCTCAGTTCTAATTCTATTTAACAGTAAACATTAATTGGATTTTAAAGAAAATTAAGGGTAAAGCCTAGAACCTCGATTATTTCTCAGCTACTGACTGCTCTAAATGTAAACTATCAAGTCAGAAGACTGTATTTATTCTTCATTCGTTTTCCGGGCTTGTAAAGTCCTGTGCCAAGGGGTGTGCAAAGGCGTTGAAAACACCAGCTCACTTCTGATAAATAGGAAATTTTCACAGAATGTGAGCTATAGAGATCAGATCCCCTGACATGGCTGTGTGAATTTACTAACCACCGGGTTAAGGGAAAAATATCTCCTCTGGCTGCTGTGACAAATATAGCTGGTTTCTAGCTGCACAGATAATTTGGCTTAACAGACAGCAGCTCAACCAGCCTAGCTCAAAGTAAACAAGTCCCCAGACATGACAACAATAGGTCAGATTTAAACACAGCAGAGGACCTCAGCCAACCCCTTTGAAGCATGGATGCACCCGTATCATTGGCCAGTGGGCTGGGAGAGTGGAGACCCTTGACCAGTCAGGTCCGTAAGCGCCGCGATTTGAAAGCCCTGTAAAAGGAGCTGCTGGACAATAAACAGTTGTTGTTGCTGCTGGGTTAAACTGGGAGATGAAGAAAATCTCAGTTCTAATTCTATTTATGTTTAACAGTAAAAGAATTTTCTTTAAAATCCAACTCATGGATGTATGGGATGTCCCTGTCTTTGACATCACAGTGACAGGCTGTATGTCAGAGCAGATCTGTACCTCCTCCTGCTAGAGCAGTCATTGGCTTTTGCCCTTAGCAGAGGCCTCTGTGTGCTGACCTCTTACATAACATACTACAACTCTTTATACCATGCAACAGGAAGGATGACCCCAGGGCAGAGGATAAGAGTTAAATCCAATGTGAGCCAACTAATTCATGCCATACAAGAATCCTAAAAGTCTAACACTCCTCTTTGGTTTCCTGTTTTAACTCTTAATCACTGTCTAGTCTACAACTGAAATCAGCATTCTCGGCTCTGCTAATTTCAATGCCAAGGGATCAATAACCCCAGTCATAGGCTTTTTGAAGACTTTTCATCAGTTTCAAAATTTGGGCTCATTCCATTTAGAAATCACCTTCAATGGGATTTACAAGTCTGTGTAAGACCCTCATTGCACAATTATCTGAAACTCCTAAATGCAAAACTTTTATGAAATATCCAGTCAGAAGTTCATATTCTATATATTATGTAAGAAATGGTAGTATTGTGAAAATAACTTAAAAATAAGAAAATGAAAGGAGGGAAAAAGAGAAGAAACAAAAGAGAAGAGAAAGAGAAAGAGAAAGAGAAAGAGAAAGAGAAAGAGAAAGAGAAAGAGAAAGAGAGAGAAAAAGAGAGAGAAAGAAAGAGAAAAAGAGAGAGAGAGAAAGAGGGAGAAAGAAAGAAAGAAAGAAAGAAAGAAAGAGCAAGCTTTGTGTGTATAAATTTGAGACCAACATATCATGAGCTACTGCTTTAATTGACTTTACCTGTAACATTTTCAGTACTGCCATAGAAAGCATACTAAAGGAGAAAGAGATTTCTTAAGGACTTTGGGCCAAATTCGAAATGTTTTTCATTTTATAAAGTAATTTATAATTCTCTAAAGGGGAGAAATATACTCAAATTTTAGAGGTCATTTCTCATTTAATGTTATGTTGCCTAAGTATTATAGATAGGTATGGTTGAATAGAAAATAAATATTAAAGATGCACTTCTCATCCTTTACACAATTCAAGTGGCATTGTTAGCAGATAATTTCAGAATTAATTATTCGAGGCTCTTATAAAATAACTTAATGAAACTAGATCCTTTTTATCTACTCTTTATGAGATTGTTTTTTCCACCAGGAAAACAATTTGTCATTAGTGAGCTAAATAATAAACAGGGTCCAGATTAAGAGGAAATAGTGTAAAAGATTTTCTACATTTCTCACTTATCTTTCCTTTTTTTTCTGTTGGTAACTTCAGTTTAATGATACTTTGTGATACGTCAAGGAAAAATGTCAGATCTGAAAAACAGGAGAAAGTATTAATGGCCCTGCTATTTAGTAGCAGCAACAATGTACTATTCTCTATAAATGACCTTTCTTTCCACGCTGGGAATTGAGCCTTCAGTATGTCCTTGATAAATGAAAAATATCTCTGGCATGAGGAGACCAACAGGCAGTGCCTCAGATATTTTAAATTATAATTGCCACAGCAGGCCATGCTACAACAGAATGATAACCAAAATCTGTAATCAGTTTTATAAACAACATGTTATAAGGGTATTTGACAACTACTTTTATTTTAGAACTTCATAAATATCATGGGGGAAAAATGGAAAGTCCAGGTCTACAACTCCATCATTCTTCTTTTGAAGCCACTTTAGATTAATAGGGCCCTGGTGATTTCATATAATTTACCAGTCAGCCACTGATAACTGAATAACTTTTCCCTGGGGGGCTGCTGGATGCTGAACTGCTGAGTCTGATCACTAGGAGTACACTACTAAGTGGATGAAAGCGGTAGAATTAGATGAGAACATTTACAACACCATTTGGTCCTTGCTGTTTTGAAACAAGAATCCCTGTTGTGCCCAGTGTGCGCGATCATGGAGAGGGAAGATACATATTTACAGAGTTACCTGTTCTTTCACAGTGTTACTGCCTGCATTTCCATCCAAAGAAAAAACACCCATCAACTACAACATTTTAGGTTTGTAAAAGCTTGAAAAAGTGGTGAAAGAGCATAATGGATTTTTACTTTCTAACTTCCATGACATGAAAGATTTTAAAAAAAAAAAAAAAGACTCAAAAATTTTTATTACTTATGTGTATCAATAAGTCTATGAACATAAAAATTCAGACACAAATTTGATATAATAGTGGCTATTTCAAGGAGAATGATTTGTGAGTCTTGGAATTAAATATTTTTTGAAATGCCATTGATTGTTTGAATTGCAGGAAGAAGTTTAGGTAGTGATATATCTAATTTTAATTAGACCGCAATTTAATTTGTGATCTTCTATCAGTGAGCAATCAAGGAGCACTTGATATGAGGACTCCTCTTGGATTTTAAGGTCCCCTCATCATCCCTTTGTAGTATAGACTAAAGGATGCTCTTATATTTACCCAAACCAAATGTATACCTCTTTATTTGAGTTCAGAATGCAATGTCAGACATCATAGAGTAAGAAAGAATCACTGAGTGTTCATGTATTTTGGAAAATATAATCCCATTCCAAATGAAACAGTGTCTTTATGTGGCGGTTTAGGCTTCTTTTCTTCTCTTGTCAAAGTCAGGATGAATAATACACAGGAGACAAAGATGTTGAGTTTGGACTTGGAATATTTATTATATCATCTTTTAACAGACAAGATATAATAATTTACTTACAGACTCACGTACCATGAGCTCCAACTAGTGTGCTAGGAAAACGAGGTAAAATGGAGAAGTTCTAACTCTTTCCAAGGTCTTCCAAGCGATAATTACCCAATACCAAGGTAACACTTATATTATTTATATAAGACCAATAATGACCACCCAAGGCCTGCAATATGGACCTTTTTCACCCAATTACAGAAAACCACCTAAATCCATGAAGAAGAAGGAAGAAGAAGGTGAAGAAGGTGAAGAAGGAAGATGAATGGGAAGAAGGGCAAAGACAACACCCAAAATCCTGCATCTTGACTCATATATATTACTACACTAAAGCCACAAATTCTAGCTTTCCAGAACTCCAACATCTTTAAACCTGTTCAGTTCATAAAATGTAGCCTTTGACACTTGATATCAAAATCAACTATTGGAATCCTCGCCTTTCCAATGCAGAACAATTATCTTCAATATAATGTAGAAAAAGACAAAAGAAGCTTGTATAAGCAACAGTGGCAAGTTATTGAGTCTGGGGTTTTTTTGGAAATATTTGCTGTGAGCTGTATCACTGATCTTAGTCATTAGACTTAAAAATGTTAATTATATTATTACCATGAAATGAATAGGCTCAAGTCAAGATTCTTATATGTGATTTCCTTAAATTATGACCATTCATTTTGGATCTACAACATTTCAAAACTCTTACAGAAATCACAACAGCTATATTATACCATAGGTCTGACTGCAGCCCTATGTAATATTTCTCATTAATTTTTCCCATTTCATGAGAAATGATCCATGCTGCTATTTGATTGAGAATTTTGCCCAGCATCTGTGGTGAAAATTCTACAGCATGTGACTTTTTTTNGGTGAAAAATTTACACAATTTGATTTTTTTTTTTTTTTTTTTAATCTTATGTCTCTAAGGTGATATTGGAAGTCCCTGGAGCAGGACAAAGAACAACTTGTGTGGAACACATGATAAAAGTACATGCAGGTTAGAAATGGAAACAAGTTCACATGAGCTTATTGACCAGAAGTCTCTGCCACCATGATATATAGCTTTAGAATTGAACTCTATAGATCATCTCAATTTCCTTCACTGTGCAGTTCAACGTTTTGCAAGTCTCTTGTGGAAAGACATAACCCCTTAAATCTTTGTAGCTGAGACATTGATGTTTCTCATTCAGAAAAAATGACCCTAGGATAAAAATGAAAATGAGATGCAACTGCTCATCTTGAGAGGTTATCTCAGGGCCTGCAATGTGAAATAGATTTTTTTAATATGTTTGTTTTACTAAAAAATAACAATAAATTTATTAGCATATGTGCTTTAATGAATTTATACCATATGATATTTCTATCAGTCCTATTACAAACAACATTTAGGGGCAAAGTGATGCAAGAAACCTCATTCAGATTAGGGAAAAAACAGCTGTGACATTGCCTTTAAAAGCCTTATCACAACACTGGTGTCACAAGCTCGGGCTTTGTGTCTGTATAGAAATGTCTTGTAATAAAAGTTTCCAAATACTAGGAATTTGAGAGCTGTTCACATTCTTTATTGTAGAACCATTATCTAACACATTTTTAGAACTGTTCTTCATTTTTGCTGATTTGTTGTTTTACCAAAGATACAAAAAACTGTGAAGAACTTTGATACATTGATCCATAAATGTGAGTTAACGGACATACATTTTACCACTGAGAAATTACTTATTTTGTCTGGTAAGCCTCAGTAAATTAAATAAGGTTTTCTGATATTAGCTTTCATTTGGATATGATAAATATGAAAAATTCATTTGCTCTCCATATCTGCCATATTTCAGGTAGAATCCAGGAACCCCTTGAATCACATGCATGCTCTAATTTCTGAACAGGGACTTTAATTAGAATTATTAACTCAAAGCCAATGCTAAAAGAGATAGTGTAACTTTCCCCTCCATGTTCTCTTTGGATCAGTCTTACTCGCACTAATATCAACATCAAGACTCCTGTTGATTTTCCTGGGAGGGAGATGGGCCCCATTTACTGCATACTCAAGACCCTAAAGGATCTTTTAAAGCCTCCAATAAACCAAACCTCTGTTGTACTGTGGTTGTTTAATTCTGTTAGAACTATTCTCTGAGTAGCACTACACTGAAAAACATCTTTTTTTTCATTTCAATTTCTTTTTTCTCATACCATTTTATTGCTTTTAAACTTAAATTCCCTTTTCTTCATCTTTTGTAATCAGCTCCAATGTCTTCTTAGGCTAGCACTGAAATTTACTGAGAGGACAAGCAGCGGACAGTGACACAAGGGCAAACAAAGGAGTAGAATATGGGAATTATTGGGAAAAAAACATTCAAATTCAAATAGTTTTAAGTTATTCAAATGCATCTACTTTCATTTTTACATGGCTCTTGACACTAAATACTTAAACTAGCAGAATCTTATGTTGTCTTGCTTTCAGTAGTTTAATACACCTTAACAGTGATATCATTTCCCCTGAGAAGCACAAACCAAAACCACACAGAGATAAATCATTAAAGTTTGAAAATATTTAATTTTTTAAATTCTTTCATGAAACAAAATTAATCTTCAAATGAGCTCATTTTGTCAGGTAAAATAAGTATTTGTTTATATTAACCAAATCTTTTTTCTCAGCTGTATTGATTAGTAGCAAACAAGGAACTCATATATACACAGGCACATAATTGTATAAACACAAATGTGCATTTGTTGAACCAGGTGTGTTGTGTATGTATCTACGTTCTGTCCCCATGATGCTCCTTTGCAGTTTACAACACCATCTGCAAATTGTCCTCCAAATACACGGTATGTGGCATGACATAACTGTCAATTCTCTTCTCCAGATGCTCTGAAAAGGGCAATGAATACTGGAGAGAGAGTTAAGTTGAAATGCCTAAATTCCTTTGAAGGAATATAACTGAAAGGACTTGACAGTACATTCCTGATTAGACCTTTCCACCTGAACCCATTCTTCATTCTCTTTCTGCTGGCATCGGCTTTTATTAAAAGGGGTTAGCTTTGTGCAAGGTACTTTGTAGAGATAGTGAGAAACTAAAGCCAGCTGTGCAGCTACTGTGAAGTGCACAAAATTATAGTCTATTAAACTATGTCTCCATATGGGATTAGCTGGATGATAATTAAGCCTTCCCTGCTTCTAGATAACAAAAACCTGTCAGCAGCTCCAGATCACTATTTTTAAAGTGGTGGTGTTTGTAGTGTGTAGAGTTGCAGAGCTCCATCCTTTTGTGAGATGCATTTGTTTCCTGTCTGGATCAAGGATCAGGGACCTGGGTCACTTGCACTGAAACACACACTGTATTGACACTTGCAATATTTTTTCCCAGAGAGAGGGTAAGACCTGGAGAGATGGTTAGTAAAAGAGAACACTAAACAAAGCCACACAGCAGGAATGTTACAAAGCACAGCTGCATGAAATACAGTTGTGCTTGCAGATGCGGTCTGGCAGGATGAGACTGCAGGTACTATGGGAGTATTTCAGAAGGCACATCAGTCCTGGGTTCTTAGGTCCTCTGCACTTGTTCATACACTGTGCTCCATAAAAAAATATTCCAAAGTAGAGCCAAAGTTCTTCAAATATACCTTAGTTTAACTGCAAATGCAGGGAACGGTAACTACCTGTGTGCCACTGCTCAAGCTGAGGCATTTAACCTGGAACCACTGAGACTGACAAGGGGTGAAATTACCCATCCAGAATCCTCAAAAAGATTCACCTAGTCCTGAAATCTGTCTCTGAAACAAGATAATGCATTAGACAGTGGCTTAATTTTCTTAAGTTAATGAACAAGAGAAGTCATTGCCTTGAATATTTTCTTTGACATTACAGGATATAAGAATACACATCTTAGGAGCTGAAAGGCTGGTTTACAGTTTCAACTGTGATGTTTCAGTAATGGCATGAGAAGTTGTTTGTTTTTTGTCATTTTGTTTTGTTCTCCAAAGCATTTTATTTTCTTGAAATGTCTGCTTTTTTTTTTTTTCTCCATTTCATCTAGTTACACTTCAAACTATATTCTCCTTTAAAGGAATATGTTTCTGAAAAATAAATCATATTTTATTAAAAAAACCCTGGTATCACTCATTTACATCATTTAACAAAGTCTTATGCAATTGGAGACACTGGGTCTGAGAGGAAAATCCAAGTCAATGTTAATGATTTTCTTTCTACTATCAGCCTTCAACAATTATCTGAGTTTCTGTAAATACAAAACTGTTTTGTTCTTCATCATATAATGTCCAATTATTTTCAACAATTAAGAATAAAAGTCCTGAAAGTACCAGCAATCTGCACAAACTACTGTCACCATGAACAGGTCTATTTCATATGATGGGTCAGTCTTCAGGTCTGACAGTTTTATTACAGTTTACAAGAAAATTGTTAGCTAATATAAGTTGTCTAAATTTCTTGAATATTTGAAGGCTTGTGACATTTTCTGCACTATATATTTAGCAAATCTATTTTGAATCTCTAAATCTTGAGGAATAATTATCTTCATTTTATGATGATACTTATTTGAAAATTTGTTAGAAGAACAGTAAACCAAGCTGGTTTTGCCTAGCAGGTGAAAACACAAGGTAAAAATAATGTGATGCTTCTTTTGGGATTGGTGTGATGGTAATTGCACCCCCATAATTTTAATTTTGGGAATCCTTTCAGTCACTGCAATTCACTTTAACAAGTTAATTTATTCAATCTTAAATGTTCCAGAGCTCAATGCCCTGTGATTAGCTCTGCTTACTTGTGTATGTAAAGGAGAAGAACGGTCAAATAATTTGAAGCAGGCTACAAGACTATTGACATATGCATTGATGTTACCCATGACAGGATAGGCCCTGGTGACAGTAATCCACAGGAGGCAACACACAGCACTGAATTACATAACTCTCACTAAACTGAAAACAGTGCCTGAATTCAAACCAACCTAATTCAGTCAAATACAGCTGTGCCAAAGATTCCACTGAATCTTTTGGAAGATTCATTAAAAAAAAATTATGATGATCATGTTTTTTTATTTAACATTTGATTATGTCACTATTCATATTATGAATCAAATATGTATATTATATAGTCTGTAATAAAAATATAATGCCAAGAACACCTGAGGGAAATTGAAAACTACATGTTGCTTTTTGCAATATATGTAACAAAGTGCTGTTTCAAACTGTGAATACTCAAGCTGGAGTTCAGAGCTGTTTTTTAAGAATTAAAAAACCTCAAGAACTGGAATGCTCTACTGTGAAGAAAGAGAGAGAGAGAGGAACAGGCAATTTTTCTCCTTTCCTGTATGAGAAATGTTCCCATCTACCAATGACAGATATGTGCATTATGGAGAAACCCATAGCACATGACCTGCTCCCAAATGTTGCAGTTAAATAGAATTCAGTATTATATTCCCATTATTGACCTTAACTGAAGGTACATCCTTGAGGATGCTGTGTGACATTGATGGTAGTGATAGAGAATGGGGAGCCCTAAAAAGATTTGTTAAAATGACTTGGTCATGCTTGTCAAATCTCAGACATCTCTGATTCATTTAAGTATTTTTATATTTTACATTGAATCCTGGGATGTTTTATATTGAATGCTAGGATGGAAGACTGAGTACTACACCACAAATTTAACCTTGTGCAAGATGGCCCAGCCCTGCAGAGGCTGGAAATGTTTCCAGAACCATGAATGTGTACATGTGACTGGTATTCACTTTGCCTCACGCTGCTGCCAGTTCTCCAGTGCTGCTCAACTATGACTGCAAAATCTGTCCTAAAATTTTGGAGAAATAATCTGTGCATGAACAAAAATATGTGGAAAATCAAGAACTAATCCAAATTGTAAGCCCTTGGAACCTTGCCACTGGCAACAGATCTTTGCTAGTTCATATGAGTAGAGAATTCTTTTGTTTTGGAAGTTAATTTGCTCGGTAGTAGGAGAAATTGCATAATTGCATTCAATGTCTCCCAAGTTATTTACTGTTGAAACAGATTTTTTCCAAATATCAGTAGTTTTAGATGCTATCATAAATTAAGAGTTTAATAGCACACAAAAAATTAAATGTTAAATCTGTTTAGTATAAGATTTTGTATATTAATTCAATAGAATTTTCAACAGCCAGTATTTTCAAAAGAAAAAAAAAAATCCTGGCAAATATAAGCAGTATAAGGGAAGATATGCTTATACAGAAACAATTTCCACATATCTGTCTTTAACATTCATTACCTTTCCCTGTGAGTCTGTCTTTATTACAGCAAAATAGATCATAAACAGACACTATTTCAGCCTTACTCAAAAATCATAAAAAATTGGTTTAATCAAAATCATCCTTCCATAACTAAAGAAGGAATATGAATCAGTGTGGTGGGTTAATCTTGCTGACTGCCAGTTGCCAAACCATCCATTCTTTCACTCCCTTTTATCAGCAGGACAGGAGAGGAAAATAAATATGAAAAGGGTCATGGGTTGAGATAAGGACAGGGAGATCTTTAACAAATTGCTGACACAGGCAAAACAGACGAGACTTGGGGAAATGTATTTAATTCGCTGTAAATTAGAGTAGAATAGTGAGAAATGAAAACAAAATTAAAAACATCTATTCCAAGCCTGTTTTTCAGCTCAGACTAACTGCATTCCTAACTCTTCTAATTTTTCCCCCTCAGTGGTGCAGGCAGACAGGTAATGGGGTTCTAGTTCATAGCATTTTGACTCTGTCACTCCTACCTCATCACACACTTCTAATCCAATGTGGGTTCCTCAACAATGGGATAGAGCCCTTCAATAATTTCAGTGTGGATCCTTCCCACTAGCTTCATGAACTGCTCCAGCAATGTCCTGTCTGAGGTGTACTTTTCTTCAGGAATGGTTTAGGTTCCCTACACGACTACACCTCCTGACAGAAGACCTGCTGCTGTGTTCCTCCATGGGCCTGGTTTTCTCCACAGGCTGCAGGAGGATCTCTGCTCTGGTACCTGAAGCACCACCTCCCGCTCCTTCTTCATTAACCTTGGTATCTGTAGGGCTGTTCACTTCTTTTTCCTCTCTCTCCCAACTGCTACAAAACATTCTTCTACCCTTTTTAATTATGTTATCACAGAGTGGTCATCTCCTTGGATCATAGGCTCAGTTTGGTCCAGTTCTGGGGCTTTTCAGAGCTGGCTGGAGCCAACACGAGGCAGCCCCAGGCTTCCTCTCACAGAAGCTACTCCTTCAGCATACTGTGCTACCAAACCCTTGCCATGTCAACCCAGTACAATGAGTTTAACACCAAGAGATTGTACAACAGCAAAACAACAGGATTTCACTGAATCTTGTGTGACCTTCTACAGGCTTTTTCATCCTGCAGTTTTAGAGCTTCACTGCAAAACATAAGCAAAACTGGTAGTGGCAACAGCAGTAGCCAAATTTTCTGTGGAAAAGATTGTCCAAAATGCTATTAGGAAACCCAAAATTATTATTCGGAAAGTATTTCCTTAATTTAGTCTTCTTTCGAAAGATAGAAAAGCATAAAAAAATTATATAATTTGCTTTTCTGGAATGAGCATGCATCACATCTTTTACTTCTCTTGTGGCAATTTTCCATAAAAATATGGAAAATTCAATGTCAAAAAAAGCCCAAACCAAAAATGTAATAAAAAATATATAAGCAATGAAAAAAGAATGAAATTCTGTCTTACATATCACAATAGATATGAGAGAATCATCCACCCAATATAAATGCTGTTTTAATATTAGAATGTTCAGCATGTTTGGAGTAGTTGTTCAAAGATAAAATGTTATAAAAAGAGGACATTCTGACAGATTTCACAGGAGCACAGATACACAGCCAATATTTATCTAAATATTAAAGAAATGCTCAAATCTGTCACATATTTCTGCTTTCCTTCAGTAAGTCATGCTCCTTTTGTTGGCTCTAGCAAAGAATGACTTTGTTGAGATAATTTCTGCACAATCTATATGGAAGTGAATGTACCATTCCTTACTAGAAAAGAAATATTCATATGTCTTGAGATCATATTCTTTTAAAACAACTAATATATGAAGAACATTTTATGGAATTGACAGCAAAGATGTTATCATCCGGTTTTACAGTGACCCAGAGCAGCCATACAATTTTAATTAAAAAATTAGGAGTCCTTTATTTTAGATTTAGAAAAAAGAGGAATACACAAACCTTCCATCAGAAACAAGTATCTACTTTTGAACTACTGGGCTTTTTAGGTGGTTTCAGAGCAAACAGGCCATCACTTACTGAAGCATCAAAATCTGTTTGTTTTTGAGTCAGTGAGAATAAAAGCCAAATACACCAGTTTTAGTTGTATCAAGGACAGTACTTTATGAAATTTTACACATACTCTGGAATTTTCCCTCTAATGAGTATGCCAGTCATAGAAGTCTGCCTTCTCTTTTTTGAAAAATCAAAGTTCTGGATAAAGCATAAAGGGTTGTTAAACAAATGTTTGGGTAATATTGGACAGTATCTATAAATACTTTTCTGGAAGGCCACTTGTATAAACTTAGTGAAGCCTCCCTGGATTTTACCTGTTCAGATCTCCTTATTACAATGTCTGCCTCCAACAGATGGTAGGAAACAATTTCATGTTCAGCCTCCAATGCTGTTCTTCTCATGAAAGTAAAAAATCACACTCAAAGGATGAGAGAAAAGTTACTGTCAAAGCTGTCATTGTCAAAATAAATAAAAAAAAATCACAGAGTATGGAAGTGAAAAAATCTGTGCAGTAGTTATTGCATATAGCTGCATCTAACTGAAATTTGGTCGTGGATATAGAAGGCAACAGATTCACTGATTTCTTTAGTTGCAACAACTTTTTTTTTTCTTTTTTTTCTTTTTTCTTTTTTCTCTTTTCTTTTTTCTTTTTTCATTTTTTTCTTTTTTCCTTTTTCTTTTCACTTTTCACTTTTCGCTTTTTGATTTTTCTTTTTGTATAATTCTTCCTCAACAGAAGGAGAGATTGTATTCTGAAAAAAGAGACTTTTTTGTTTTTTAAATTCTTCAAAGAAGTAAAATATCTCAAAAAATTTATGTGATCCTAGACAGATAAAGGAGAAAACAGAGGAAAAAATCCCTCCTGAAAACATCTTTATTGATCTTCAATTAGCAATTAATGAGCACTTTAAACCACCTTTTAATGCTGTTTTTCTGAGAGATGAGAAAGTTTGTGTGTTTGATATGAATTTAAATGTGAGGCCTTAGTCAACAAGCTGCACAGGTAATAAGCTCCCTTGGCCAATAGTGTCTGGGAAAATGGCACACAATACATAACAAGGTCAAACATGGTTTCTAAAGCAGACACTATTTTAAAAAATTGTGGTATTTACTCAACCATTCTCTCAAACAGCAGAATCTGTTTCAATTAGCTTCATTTCAGGGAGCTGGGCAGTATGAAAGCAAGCAACTCAAAGAATTCTGTCCTTTAAATCTGTGCAAGATATATTTCTTATATGTTACCATTTAAAATGGTGAAAGATTCTGCTATGAAAGCTAAGTGATTTATTACCTTGATATGGAGCACAGGTGAACATATTTCTTCCTTTTTCACTGATACCATTAAGAAGTATTGCTTCATTTATCTTATATATTCTACCTTCATTTATCTTACATATTTTACCTTCAACACTTGTTAGCAAGCTGAAATACAAACTTCTTAAAGAAACTTTTGATACTCAAGTAATGATTCCTGTGTAAAAAAACAGTTCCAGAGACTCTTGAACATGGCTCTTTCCACTCCTTCCATAGGAAGAATATTAAAAATAAATTAAAAAATAAATTAGTGAATAATCTTGACAGAAAAGAAACATTAGGCTCCCACTTACTATCATCTCTTTTTATATGTAAATAAACTAAAAGCGTTTTTATATGTAAACAAACTTCAAAATTTCTTAGTTGTGTAGTTTATGATAGCAGGCGAAAATACTTCCTACTTCAAAGTTTATGCTATTGAATGATAAATTACATTATTTTTTGACTCATATGGTGAATAAATCAACCAGATAATTAGTAGCACAATTAAGCTATGGGGAAAAAAATAATATCAAGAACATCAAAATGAGACACAACAGGAACCACTTGAGAAAAGTATTAAAAACAATCTAATTTTTAAATATGAGAAAGCAAATAATTCTCCCCTTGCCTCCCCCAAGATGTCAAGAGCTGCGGCTAAGATCCTTGGGGCAAAACTTCAAAACTCAGCAGAGATTGGTTTACATAAAGCAAGTGTTTACCAGGCTGGAAGACATTCTCTGTGCATTTTTATGAATGGCTTTCAGTGAAGTTGCAAAAACAGCATACATGGAAGACATATGGAGCTAAGAAATCGGGAGTGGGGGGGGAAGAAATATGTATATTAGCTAATGTAAAATCTGGTAGCTGAAGTAAAAGAAATTGTAAGATCTGCTTTCTTTTCCTAGTTTTGTCAGAGGACTCACTACAATCTGTGCAAATTAATTAAAATATAATTGTTTCTACTATTGAAAGCAAAGTCTGAAAAGCCAAAAATGCCTTTTAAACAACAACAACAAAAAATTCTCTGGCCATCCTTCCATGGTATTTCTGCTACATAGCAATCCTGGCTGTCACTGAGCTTCTAAGTATTCCTGGTAGTTCCAACCAATACCAGTCTGTATGTCTAACAAAATGTTTCTTCTTCATTTTAGAGTCATCAAACAACTAAGGTTTCTCTGAGGAACCAAGAGCTTTTCTCTGAACTACTTCTTATACGGTTTTTAACTTGGAAAAAGAAGTTTGAATAAACAGCATGTGTTTCCTTTCATTTGGATTTGTCATGTAAGTTAAAATGGCATAAAAATATTACTATGATAAAATTATGTTAGTAGTAAATTTTGTTTTTCAAACAGTTAACTGATTCCAAGCAAGCGGCAGCCACACTTCTGCTGTGCTTATGATGCTTTCCAAGAATTGATGTAGAAAATAACTTTTACCAGAGAGTCTAATTTTTTTTTCAATTGCAAGAAATCTCATGCACATTTTGTTGAGCAATATATCTGGTCCAGGTAGCTGGGCTTGAAAGCTGCAGATGGAGATGCAGACTGGGCTTGGGTAGGAGTCTGGGACAAGAGGCTGTGAACTGTCAAACTTTGGGATAACAAAGGGCACGAAAACTGGCAACATCAGCCAGGTGAATGGAAAATGGGGCACACAGCTGGAGCTTGGAATTCTGATCTTTTGCGTAACAGAAGAGATGAAAGCGAGCTGGTTGGACATGGAGAAAGGCAGGAGCAGAGGAAGGAACAGTGAGACCTGCAGACATACTGTGAGGATATAAAAGCCATGGGGTTCCTTTGTTGGGGGTCCCTCCTCAGGAGCAGCAGCTGGAGCAGTTTCTGTGTCACTGCACTGTGAACAAATCACTTCATGGAATGAGACATCTGAGACTCTGCGGTGGCAGCCTGGGGTGAAAGCAGTGAGGAAACCTGGTGTGTGTGGCTGTGAGTGGGGTGTGCAGGGGGTCAGGGGGGCTCCCCTTGGGTCACTGGAGCTGCTGCTGCCAAGGGGCTCTGGTCCCAGCAGTGAAAGTCTCTGGTCTTGGGAGTGTGACTGCCAGAGAGGCTCAAGAATGGTCAGACTGGGAAGTTTCATTAACAATTTAAAATTTATATTTTAATTTCATTTTAATTGTAAATGTTTCATGTATTCACACATACATCAGGAGGCATAACATCTCCATTCCATAAAAGAAAACCATCAACAGTAGAAGGCCAAGACACATAAATATACACATGGTTTACCCCACAGAAAAAGCTCAAGGATATTGCCATGGCCTCTGCTATAGTGGTAAAACTAATTCTTGCAAAATTTTGTACAGACTCCAACAAATGGACCATGTCCTCTGCTATGGAGAAATGGCATATTGTATGGAATATCACTTTTGGTGAGTTAGAGTCACCAAAAGTGACTCTGACTATCTTTCCTTCTTCTTACCATCTTCTCCAACCCCAGCCTGATGATGAAGTGGGCAATGTTGGTGAGACAGTGCTGATGCTGTGGCAGCACTGCTCAGCAGCAGCCAAAACCTGTTCTTCCAACATATTTGCCCTTCTACATGCCTCTTCATGATGGTGTGTTATCTGCTCCTTTCCAGCTAGTAATACAAAGAACAATATGTGGGCTGTTATGTGGAAAATATTAAACTTATTCTCAACCAGACCAAATTCACACCTCTTGTCCCACAGTCTTGGGATAAATTATTACTCTCCCATTCTTCCTACACTGAGTTGAGTTCAGCTCTCTTTTGATATGACTGTGATTCTTTTTTGGGACATAGAGGATACTGCTCAGACTTTTACTGAATCAGCATGCTAGGCTGGAATATCATACCTTTTGCATTATGAGCAGCATGGATATAAATTAATTTTTCACCCTGAAAGCTTTTGCTAATTTCTATTAAAACATTAATGATGCCACTGCCTGACAACTGTGTCTGGCTTTTGCAGTACATGAGCATGACTAGCAGCTATTTTTTTATATCAGAAATGAGTGGAAAATATATTTAAAAAAAAAAAAAAATCAATCCACTCTTCTTTATGAAAAACAACCGGAATGTTCGTGGAGTTAAATCTCACTGTGAAAATGTAAGACCTTGGTGCACTCTATATGTGGCAACTCTCCAGAAGTCAACATGCTCTTTGGAGGTGAACCCTTCAAGCTTAGCTCCTTGGTATTGATTGTGACATTTTCTTGTCAGCATGAACATCCAATATCCAACGCAGGCAATATTTCTCATTAAGTTGTATAGACTATGGACAGCATAAACTTAAACAAATGTGCAGTGTCAGAGCACAGGCAAAGTGTAGCACCTTGTTTTAATAAACTGAAAACAATTCAGCTGACAACATTCCCTAATTTTACCTTTGACTTGGTTTATGTTTTGTTCTATCCAGCATTCCTCCTTTTATCATTACTTTAGCTTCTGCTTTTGTAATCTTTCTTTTTTTCCCAAGTGACTGGCTTTGTAGAAGGCTGCTTCACTGAACTCTGCAATAATCCTCCATTGGCAGCACTGGTCCAGTGTCAAGTTCATCTCTAGCAAAGTTAAATTTTTATTGCTATTGCTAAGTGCTGAATACTCCTCTATAGCTGTATAATTCAAGCATTAATTCTTCACTAGACTCACATACTAAAGCATGAAGAAATCAACATGATCAGCTAATCTAATATCTTGCATAGCATAAAGCATACAATTTTGCTTTATTTTTGTAATGCATTCATTACTTTCAGCCATATTCTCTCTTTCTAAAAGTCAGTTCTCTTGAATTAATAACATCATATAAAGTCAAATGTATCCTAGTCTTTCCTAAGTTATTGCAATGGCTCATTAAATTACAAACCAGTTACAATTCAAATTTCAGTACATTTCATTTATGATGAAGTCACCTCTGAAGCTTCTCTTGGATAAGCCAAAAAGCATGTCTCTGTTTAGGTCACTGTGAAACCATGAATACTTTTACCTGTGTTTTATGAAGCTGTTTCAATCTGCCATCTTTGCTCTAAAGAGCTTTACTCAGTCAGTATTCAGGTAATGACCTCACTAATGTGGCAATACAATTTCCCTCTTTCTACTCAATAGTCTTTTGTTTTTTGTGACTCAGTAGTCTGAAGATATTGTCTGCCATAGGTATGCTCAAAGTGCTTTCTGATTACTCATATTTCAAAGATATTTGAGTTTTCCCACAATTTTTGTTGGTTAGTTAGCTTGTTCTGCTTTTAGCTGTCTTAAAGGGCAAGGCGAATTTGGTTGATGAATAGCAGAGAGTTCTCTTTATAACAAATATTGGTATTTTTGTTATCTATTGAGTTGCTTAGTAATGACCTTGCATTTTCTTCTACAGACCTTCCAGCTACTTTAATATTGTATCAGAAGTTTCTAAAATTATGCAAAACGGCCTTTCTTTTTCCTACTTTTTTTTTTTGGTTGTTATTTTGTTGCTGTTGTTTTTTGTTTGTGTTTTGTTTTATTTTATTAATGAACATTGGGAAAAAAACCCATGCACTAACATTTATTCTTATAGAACAATCTTCTGAGTGGGAGTAGAACTCTCACTCAGAAAACAAAGAAATGGGGATACTCTGGAAACAGTAAAATCAAAAAGACCAACTTCCGGAAGTTGTAATTTTTGTGTCATTTTGGTGTCAGTCTCTGTATTCAAATGGAGATTGTATGTCTGTGGGGGACATCCTGGGCCTGCCCTGTGATCTCAGAAGCTCCTGATAAACCTTGACCAAGCTGACTGAACAGTGAATCATCCCTTGATTGGATCAGCTGGGCCATGAGTCACTCCTCGATTGACTGGAGCTCTTACCTGCTAAAGGTGGAAACAGCCAGAAATATCAGCTGCCCAATCAAGGTGGAAAACAAAGGATAAACAATTATCCTTAGTTACTTTGGTGAACCATTTACCTGAATTATGGTAGCCTGAGTGGTGTGGTACCATTGTGAATTGTAGCCCCAGAGGAATGGTGTAGTTGTTACTGCACTTTGGGGAAAAAAGCCCAGTAGCGGCCAACTTGCATCATAGTCAGGATGGAAACAGAAGTTAGTCATCTTGGAACCACAGGAGGCTGTGCCACCTCCTCCCTCTGAGTGTGACACCTCTCAGAGCTCTCAAAGTCAGTTGTATTTGGAGGCCTGGGCTGATAGTCCCCACCCTCATCTCCACACTCCTTGATGTCCACCCCTTGTCTGTGGGAAAACACAAATGGATTTGAGTGAGATGAGTGTTTCTCTGAACTTGAGGGAAATTTTTGATATAAATAGCTGTACGGATTACTTTACCTCTGTGTGTGAATTGATTATTGTATGAATGTGTGCTGGTTTTGTCTGGGTTAGAGTTAACATTCTTCCCAGTGTCTGGTATGGGTCTGTGTTTTGGATTTGTGCTAAAGACAGGGTTGATAATACAGAGATGTTTTTGTTATTGCTGAGCGAGGCTTATGTGGAGCCAAGGCTTTTTCTGCCTTTCGTATGACTACACTGGTGAGGAAGTTGGGGTTGCATGAGAGATTGAGAGGAGACACAGCCAGGATAGGCAACTCAAACTGATCAAAGGGGTGTTCCAGATAGTATGACATCATGCCTAGTCTATAAAGGGGGAGGGAGAAGAAGGAAAATAAGGAATGTTTTGAGTGATGACATATGTCTCTCCAAGTCACCATTACGTGTGATGGGACCCTGCTGTCCTGGGGATGGCTGAATATGTGCCTGCCCATTGGAAACAGTGACTCAAATCCTTGTTTTGCTTTGTTTGTGTGCATGGCTTTGCTTTCCATACTGAACAGTCTTTATCTCAACCCATGAGTTTTGTTTTACCCTTTTGATTCTCTCCTCAGTCTCACTGCTGGCAGCATGAGCAAGCAGCTGCCTGAGGCTGGGTTGACAACAGAGGTTAAAACATGACAGAATGTTACTATTTCAAATCTATAGGTAAGTCATTGTTGTAACTGTAGTGAAATCTACAAAAAACACTTTGTAACTGTTTAAGTACATGATGATTAAGAGCTACTACATGCTTTTGCACCCTTATCTTTCCCTCCAAATCCTTTTCACTCTTACCTAGTTTTGCATTCATGGCTTCCATGTAAATCATTCAAAATTACTTCTAATTTGACCTTCCTTTGTATTAGTCTTTGTAGCAAGCAATAGAGTGAACCTTGCCATTGAACTCTGTAAAACTGTATTTTCACAAATTCATAAAAAGCCCTGATTTAGACAGTACCATTGAAAATGCTTTCAAAGTGGCCAAGCAACTCATCCGCATTTCAGAACAAGTCATTTTTCTCTTTTTTTTTTTTTTTTTTTTTTTAGTTTTGCATTTAACTTTGTTAATAAAGATACTAGATCAGACCTTGCAGAGAGCAGAATCTGATCTATTTACTTACTAGCTTTGAGGTATTAAACATAATTTCTATTCAAATTATTCAAACTAAATTTCAGGAATCGTGTGTATTCCTTCCACAGAGTTAATCTGCCTTTTCAAAGACACAGCAAATTAGGCATGTAATCACACCTTACCTAACAAAGTCATAGAATTATTTTCATAACTTAAGATAAATCTCCAAAAGCTTAGAAGATTATATCCTATATATAGGAAGAAAAAACAATAAGTAGAAGAAAAATGATAGAAGGGGAAAACCCTAAAAAACAGGGAAGTAATTTGAATTACAACATTGGGAATGAGGGAATAACTTCATGGTTTTGTGAAAAAGCTCGACGTTGTAGTTGGATGAGATTTAAATTGTAAAAGGCTTTCCATATTAATGGGAAATAACAAGGTTGCTAAATAACAGTATGATAGATGTTAAATCAGCAGATCCAGATAATTTTGCCTGCAAGTGCTGTAAAAAGTCAGCTGAGCAGATCTCTTGATCATCAGTGATGATTTTCAATAAGTCTTGGAGCACTGGAGCGTTTCCAAAGGGTTGGAATGAAGCTAATGTTATGCCAATATTTTAAAAGTGTAAATGGGACATCTAATTATAGGCCTGTCATCCTGACATTGATCCCAGACAAATTATGGAACAAGAGATATGGGATTTGATGAATAACCTATTAAAAGAGGATAATATAATTAATGGCAATCAGCATGGGCTTATAGGAAAGGCACACTTTTGAACTTGCTTGTACGCTGATCAGGAAAAGCTATCATTGAGCTTGTATGATGCTGATGATCTTGTTTTACTTCTACAGGTCATTTAGTTTCATACTGAACATGCTGATTAACAAAGAAGAAATTGTGAACAGCAACATTATACATATTAAACTGAATAAAACATTCTAACATGTAGGTTTTAATGTACTGTATTTAAAGAATTATCAGTGAACATGTGTTCTAAAAAAATGCCAGAGGCCTTTTATTTTTGACCTTATTTGCAGCCTCAGTATAACAGCATTATTGCTGGAGAAAAAAAAAATAGATAACACAGCAAATGGAGGAGGGATAAATGAGGAAAAGGAAAGATTGCTGACAAACAGGTTGGAATCTACCAGATATCATGTATAAACAGTTATTTATTATAGGTGATGAAAATTTTGTATCTAGGGACAACACTGTAAAGAACACTGGTGAAATGGGACCTCTGTCCTAAGAATTAAAACTCTAAAACCTTAGGGATGACAAACAGCAACCTACTATGCCTGGAAGAGCCTAATATAAACCTGGCTTGTGCAGGATTCAGCCTCTCTTTCTTGGAATATGAAGGCTACCTCTGTACTCCTCAATGAAAGAAGGACACTCATATACTGAAAAACAAGTACCAAGAAAAATTACAAACGTATCTAAGCATCAGGAAATAAATCTCTACACCTAACCTTAAGGAACTGTTTTAAAAATTTTCTGGTACAGCAGTTCCTTTGCCTATTTTAGTACAGAGAGCATAGCAACTCTAGTAAGAAGAAGTCAGCTTTCATGACTATTCCCAAGAAGTTCAACCTGTTTAAGAATTACAAAAGACGGTAAAGGATTCATTTGACCATACTGTACTTACATTCAGAGCAGAAATATGGCTGTGGAAAAAGGTGATAATCAAAATCTATTTATCAGACAGCGAAGTTTCTTTTTTTTTTTTTTTCCTATCTAAAATCATACACTAATTTTAACAGGAAGTGTAATTATGTCATTAGTTGTGGGCTTATTTGAATGCAATAATTTTCCCTACTAGTTGACTTCCACAAGTTAGCACTGACACATCATTCCCACAGATTTTGCTTTTGCTAGGTGCTGTCCTGGGTCATATTTAATTCAGTAACATTTATGAGATTTATAGTTGATGACAATCCACTGTATAAACCCAGCTTTAAATACCCAAATTTGAATTAAATATTTCCTATCCTTTTTATCTTCTTAATCATCAAAAACAGAAAATAAGAAAAATGAAAAGACAAACACACAAACAAAAAAGACCTTAACAAAACCCCATCAAAAAGTTACAGAACAATTGTAGCCAGTAGTAAAAGAAGTAGCATAGATGACTTCTTGGGCAACAGATATTGAGAGTGTAATGTGTAAAGTCAGAAATTGCTTCTCAGTTTAGCTTATTTTCATTCAACTTGTAACAGATTTCCCTTCCTTTGGAATGAAATATGGAAGTATTATATTCCAAATGATTGTTTTGAATTCTAGAGGACATTATGTATGTCTGTATTTTAGGGAATAAATAATAGGTCTTCCTCTTTTTTATGACTAAAAAATAATGCTATCAAATGATTCAGTTTCACCTGGCTCTCTATGCAGTAACCTATTTTGAACTCCTTCTCTAAGATTTCAGGTCTTCTAGCCTACAGTAAAATTCAGCAGTTATTTATCAGCATTCCCAGCCCTTTCTAAAGAATTCCTGTGAAGAAAAAATAACATATTAAAACTATAAAATTTTGCTTTACTGGGTGCTGACCATATAAGCTTCCATTGAATTCAACATGATGTTAACTAAATCTCTCAGTCAGGAATGTCAAGGAGAAAAAACCATAAGATGATGAATTCAGAACTCTTTTGCATAGCAAACAAAAAAGGACTTGAAGAAATAGCTGCTTCTTTCAGTCCTGGTTGTTCCACTGCTGCCCCTTGATTTGGAAAACAATAGCAATACAAAATCTAAACTGAAGGAATAAGAATAAAAAATATTTTGAAAATCAAGCTTAGCATAAAACTGAGTTTGCTTTGCGGCTCCAATGTTACCATATTGCACCAGTACCAGTAATGACAAGTGAAGTTCATGCAAATATTTAGAAACTTTCAATATAAGGAGGGCTATTTTGAAAAAGAGAAGTTACTAAAAGTCTTATTTTTTTATATACTCTATCAAACTCTCTAAATATTATCAAAATGTGGTAGTGCAGTTAAGGGGCAAAAACACACATAAGAATACAATTTTCCAAAGGTGTAATGCCAGAGTTAAATTTTCACTGGAGAATGATTTTATAATAAGAAAAAAATACTTTATCCTGCTATTAATTGATTGACAAAAACAAGGATAATGACTATGAATATAACAAATTACGTGGTTCCTAAGTGTTTCACAGATGCACACTGTCAAGGTACTGGAGTGTGAAATTAGTGAAGCACTTATACAATATACAGGCATTGTGAATATGATTATATCTAAGAGATGATTCTAGTAATGATAACATTGGAACAATTACTCATTTTCATCAGGTGATAAGGGTGACAAAATTTTAATGTTTAAGGTCTCTGTCTTGATCCCTCTAGCATCTGTATGGATGTAGCCAATACAGCCATGCAGTAGTGTGGAAACAGTTTATTTTCTGTTGAGAGGGCTTATCTTAGTTCTGTGTGGTGCTCCTTTGGCTAAAGAAATTTCAATGTGAACAGAACACTAAACCATGAAATATATTTAAGGAAAAGGATAGATATAGAATTGTTCTGTTTGAAGAATCATTTAATCCACCTGAAAGACAAAGGTCATTTAATCCCTCAATATTTTGCTCATATATGTGACAAACCAAAAGCTGTTCTTATGTGGTACACTGGGTGCAAAATTATAAGATGGGTCAAAATTATGCATGGTCTTAAATGACACAATAAAAAGTTTGAAAAAAAAAAAAAAAGCTAAAGCTAGATACTGATCACAAAGTGTCTATTTGGATACTTAGGTCAGCTGCTCATGAATGAAGACAGATTGTGTACGTACTTCAATTGATGGAAATGTTACTGTTGATAAGTAATAAACCAAAACCAGTTTTATTCAGAAAGGAGTTTAGTTAAGTTTCTTTCTCTTTTTCAAGGGGATCATTCTGGAAGATGCTGGCTCTCCACCCTGTCAGTAAAACCACAGCAAGAAAACCTATAGACAGTGATGTCAGGTACAAGGTGTGACTCTTGGAGTGTCCTGTAGAAGGCCAGAAGCTGGAGTTAGTGATCCTGATGGATCCCTTCTAACTGAGGACATCCTATGGTTCAATGAACTGAGACCTAGATTAAAAAGAAACAAATGCATGAAGATATATCTTGAAATGTGCAAAGGAGTTTTGACCATTGCTACAATCTCTAGTATATCTCAAATATGTATTCAGTGTGAATTGACAGTTCCCTATGCAGCTGAACATACCATCATGCATTCCTAAAGATGCATAGACAAAGTATGAGCTTTAAAAGAATCCCATTCTCTTGAAATCTATAAATCATCACAATGCACAATCACAGTATTTAAAGTTGTTTTTACACAGTGACTGAATTGACAATCTCTTATTCTATCACTGAAGCCAACTTGCACAGAGCTTCTCAAGCACTAATATTCGAAAGGAAGAATGCCTCCAACATTTCTTTGAATATGGGCCAGAAAATACCTTGTTTTTCAGGCAAATGCAATCATAAATACACAGAGGTGGTTGTCCTAGGCATCTTTAATTTTCTACTCCTTTGTATTGATGTCCTCAGGCAAGAATTCTTAATTTCATTTCTGAACATATTACTTACTGAATTATAAATCTAGAAACACTGACAACTGGCCTGAAGTAAATTTATTTTAATATAATCTGAAACTTTTATTTGGGTCCTATCTTCCTCCAATGGAAATATAATCACCAAGATAATTTGCATGATTAGATGGAAAACTTTTTTCCATACTAAACATGAATGCATAAAAACCCATGCTGGTTTATTTTCTTCTCTATTAGAAAATGAAACTGAACACAGTCCTTTCAGGTTGAACCTAAGATTCATGATTAAGACCATTTTTAAAAAAACATGAGGGAGCAGATGGCTCAGGTATTCCTATAGTTTTCATCTTTCCTCAAAATTTTAATATTAAAAATGGGTAGGATCAGTAAAGGTCTCATTCCAACAACTTTCCAAAAATTTGGCTTTAATATGAGCCACAGAATTAGTATCTGAGAGTGTGGTACATTGTACATCATTCTAAGTTGACCATGAGCTAATGCAGATCCAAGAACTCCAAGAGTTCCAGCTGATGGTTCTTGTCATCCAGTTAAAGGCTCAGGCTTTAATGCAAATTGTATCATTTGTTGGCAATTGTTAGTTTATCACAGTTGCTTTTACAAGAATATGTGTGCAAAAATCCACAAGAACATGTGCAAAAATCCAGAATGCATCTGCAAATATGACATTCAGATTCCCAGATTTCCCCACTGACTGACAGAAGGTGTAGTAATTTGTAACAAAGTCTTAAACAAGGCAGAAGAAGAAAAGAAAATGTTCTCTGAAAGAAAAGAAAGACTTGTAGGTCAGATACTGGTCTTGCCTCCAGGAGACCAGTATTAATTTCCTGATTCAGTAAGAGATTCATTATACAATCCTGAGCAGACCTGTGTCTTCGTCTCCCATTTTCAGAGTAAAGATAATGCTGCTAAACACTCTCTAACCACAATATCCCAAACCCTGCTTTGAGTTGCTTTTCAATGAAGCTTTTTAATGATTTTATATTCACAGCTTTGTCTGTACAATCTCTCTTAGGAAGATGTTGAAGGGAAGGAATAAATCAGCATTTCCTTTCCCACCAAAAATTTCCTTTTACTGTGATCATCTAACCTGACTGATTTTGTTACCATCCAGATTATCTCACTGTATTGTCCTTGTATTTTACTGGTAACCCATAGTCAAACTCCAAGGACATTACCACTTCCTTCAGAGAGTCCTTCAGCTTACATATTGTCTTGTTTATTCCTGCTTCTACCAAGAATATCAAATTCTCCGTGGCTATAAGGTCTAGCTTCAAGGAAAGTCAGGGATGCAGGCAAATGCATGTAGCTGAATCCTTAGAAACAGTTTGGAGCTGAACAAAAACCCACCAGAAATCTACAGAATAGTCTTAAAGTAAGATGTGGACAAAACAATATTTGGTGTTCAGCAGCCAGTCCACGTCTGCCCAACACCTTCCTGTAATTCATAACAGCTCTCATTAATTACCTATTCCAGTTTGTGTCAGAATATTATTCAATTTGAGCCTATGACCAGAAAAAGTATCAGTGACATCTTACAGCACAGAAATATATTTTTTTAAAATATTGCTTCTAAAAAGATAATTTTTTATCTTATTTAAGCAACACTGTGAAAAGACCATTTCTACACTAAATTATCCCAGCTGGGTGTCTAATGTGTTCTAGTTTTGAAAAAGTGATGCTCGACTGATGCTATAAATTTCACACAAATGTTCCAGTTATTTACCAAATGATTGAAATTAAATATATTATTGTCTTATTACAGATTTTTTTTTTTTTTTTTTGGAATCTTAAAAATGCTGCTTCAGACATGCCCTTTACTGCTATTCATCAATTCTGAAAATATTTTATTCTCATACGGTAATGATGGAAAGTTTTATGAGTCAGCAGTGCCCTGGCAGCCAGGAGGGCCGAGTGTGACCTGGGCTTCATCATGCAAAACATCACCAGCTGGGCCAGAAAGGGGATTGCTCTGCTCTGCCCTGCCCTGCACTGGGGCAGCCTCACCTCAAGTCTTCAGGGCAGTTTGGGGTACCACAATGCAAGAAAAACATTTAACTATTAGAGAGTGTCCAAAGGAGGGCAATGAAGATGGTGAAGGACCTTGAGGGGACTCTGTATGAGGAGTGGCTGAGGTCACTTGGTCTGTTCAGCCTGAAGGAGAGTGAGGGGAGACCTCACTGCAGTTACAACTTCCTCATCAAGGGAAGAGGAGGGACAGACACTGATCTCTTCACTGTGGTGACCAATGACAGGACCTGAGGGAGTGGCCTGAAATTGTGTCAGCAGAGGTCGAGGTTGAATATTAGAAAGAGGTTCTTCAGCCAGAGGGTGGTTGTTCTCTGGAGCAGGCTACTTAGGGCAGTGGTCACAGCACCAGCCTGATAGGGTTTAAGATGCATTTGGACAATGCTGTCAGACACATGGTGTGGCTCTTGGGAATGGTGCTGTGCAAGGCAGGAGGTTGGACCCAATGGTTCTTTCAGGTCTTTTCCAACTCAGCTTTTTCTGTGGTTCTGTCGTGATTTTTCTCATAAAAATGTTCTGAAACTGTATTCACATTAAAAATTTAACAATAATACTGATCATGTAATGTTTTAAGTGCCTATTTCAAAAGCATTTTTGATTTTTTTTATGTTGCAGATTTTTTATTATTGAGTTTTCTGAGGTGGGGAGATTAATTCTTCCACTCAAACTGTTTTAAATTCATAAATGAATTTATATTGATAGAAAAAATATCAATTTTTTATCATCAGCCAAACTCATAATGTCACATAATTAGTGTTGAATTTCTTTCTTCCTTCACTTGGCTAAGCTCTCTAAAATTAACAAAGCAAGTTTGAATGCAATTCTTTTCTTCTGCCTTAGATATCTGGCTTTGGGCGAGAAGACTTTTCTTTGGGAAGTACCTGTCTTTTTCATTTGAGTTTAGGGTTTGTGTAAGGGAATGAGGATTCCCTTGTCAGTGTTTTGAGTCAGAAATGGGAGCCAGAAATTGTGAGTCCATAGAATTGGGTGTTTTTTTAAATATTCTGTTGCTGACATATTCCCTCCCTTACTTTGGGACACAGATGGGGCGATCTAGTATCTAAACAAATATCAATAATCTAAACAAATCAATAATCTAAAAAAAATAAAATTTATAAAATGGGACTTTTTATATTTGTGTATATCAAATGTCTTGAGGAATTGACTTTCTGTTGCCTGATCCAAATCAAATCCAGGGAAATGTGAGTTTTCAATTAAATTCCAAAGCATAACCATCAAGCTACTGTTTTCAGGTGGCACACAACCTCTTTTTTGTGAATTGACTATTAGCCTTAATATACCATTGATGTGTTTTACTCAGAAACATAACCAACATTATTTTCTCTTCCTAGAATGCTAGTAAGCACTAAGTACTTAGTACTTCCCAGCACTAAGAAAAGCCATCAAGTTCTTCTCAGCAATTTCCTTCTTTATTCACTCTTTTGAAATATCAACATGGTAAAAAAAGTTAAAATCAGAGATGTATCATTATATGCATTTTAAGGAAAAAAAGCACAAGTACCAAGCCGGAAGAAATGTAAGAGAGGAATCTCTTGTCATGCTGTTGTCATTTGTTTATGTCTGAATTGCAGTAATTCTTAAATCCTAATCTTAATTTATACCAATAGTATAATGACAGGTACTGCATTCTCTAAGTGTGTGCACTTGCTTCAAATTGGCATCACATTGACTGGACATGCAGAATCAATTCTTCCTGTGGGATTAAATGACAAGCAATAGAGGTGAGTATAGAAGCATCTGTGTATAACAGTAGCTGCTGCAAAGGACAGGCAAGGTAGCACTTTTACACCTCCACTGAATTGTACTGTAAAGTCTGTAAAGTTGATCAGAGAATTAAAGCTCAAATAATCTCAGTGCCAAGAACTGACCCTATTGAGAATTCCAGTTAGAACATTTTTCTAATTAAATGTTAGCTACTCATCTGTGTGGATGGAGGTGTGGGAAAGTGAGTGGTCCTTTTTCTGCTGAAGGCACCCTGAACTTTTCTTTGTGGATCTTTTTCTCTAATTTATTGAGGCTTTCATAAAGCTGCATGTTTCATTGCAGTATTGGTTTCTACAGCATTAGAAAGTCTAATCTTCAAATAGAAGACTTAAAAAAAAAAAAATTAAGCCAACCAAGCTAATTAGTCTCAAATGCTCTCTCTTTAAGTAGCAAAAAAAACCCAAAACAAAATAAATAGTGTTAAAAAACCAGTCTGCCCTGCCCTAAATAAAGCATAAATGTTTCTCTTTTTTCTTGTAGAGGTGCTGACGCACTGCATTATTTCTTAACCTCATCCTTCCTAACTCAGTGGGGCACAAAAGTGTAATCAATGAGACACAGATATATAATCAGAAGATGATGTGTGGGGCAGAGAAGTCTACTATTACATGCTAGAGGCTGCTGAGAAGCCATCACATAACTGCTCACTCCTGTCAGCAAAAGAAGTGTGTCTTGAGGTGCCTGATCAGCAAAGGTAAAGGGAGAATTTTACTTTTTTCTTTTTCCAGCATCAGAGTGAGTTTATATTGTCAGAATAACTGAATAAAGGTAATGTCCAGAAGAAAGTACCCTCAGAGTTCTTCATACAGTCAGCAAAGTATAAAGGTTCTTTACTCTGAGCTCCGGTGTACCTTCCATGCACACCTGAACTAGAGTGCAAGTCCTGTGCACTGCACAAAGGCTTCCAGAGTCAGAGCTTTTCCACAAAAGCTGGAAATTAATCTGAAGGATTCACATGTCTTAGCTGAAAATGCTACTGCATGATAAACTGCTACTTCTATTCCTTTCAGACAAATGAAAATATATAATAGCATCTCTGTCTGTATCTAATCTGTATCTAATCTATATCTGTATCTATATCTGTATTTATATCTATATGATTATCTATATTATCTATATCTCTCTATATATCTATATTATCTATAGCTACATATTTATTTATATCGATATCTATCTACATATCTATATCATCTATATCTATATTGATATATCTACGTAAGTCTCTCAAAAAAATGTTCCCTCTTTATGTCAATTTGTGCAACATGAAGTGAATACATGCCTTCTTCTTTTTAAATCAAATTTCAGATAAAACAATATTTTGGTCAAATGGTCTATGGATTTATTATTTCTCTTTGAAAAGTAATTTCTTGGTCAATATGGACACATTAGCTGTCCATCTGCGCCAGTAAACACCCAAGCAAATTTCACCCCTTGTGTTTTGCAACATTCCAGAACCTTCTGAATTGGAAGTGGATCAAAAATAAAGATTTCAAATTTGTTAAGGATGATTGGAAAACGAAAATCTGTTGTGGAAAAATTACTGAAGTTTGCAATTTGCGCAGTAACCGTACAAAACTGAGATATTTCAATTTGTTTATAGAGAAACTCATAAAGAAGACATGGCCAAACTTTTACTCTAGCTACTCTAACTGAAGCTCTTGGATGCTTGAGGGTTTAGGCTCTACCTATAATTCTTATTTATTTTGGTTAAAAATGCTTTCTTAAAAAGAAAAAAAAAGCTTTGAATTTTATATCCTCCCATTAACTTTTTCAGTCTGGATTAATAGATGTGTTTTGACAAAATTTATTTCATCACAAATTCCAAGCTGTTCTTTCTCCAATGTTCTCAAATTTTAGTGATTTAGATAAAACTAGATGTAAATCTAGATAGTATTCATTTCAAAACCTAATCCACATGAACCAGTGATGACCAGAGTGAAAATAAAAGCAGAATATAATTTCTTTAGTGAGCTGTGGTCATAATAGGCTTAATCACATCAGAAGGTTGAACATAAAATTCTACTTCTTGATTTCTAGAGTTTCTGCATTCTAGAAACTGAAACTTAATTATAGATCTTGGCCACATGCTCATACAGTTAAGACAGATGAGACTAATAACAGTTATTTTGCTTGATAGGCTGCTAACGAGATTGCATGTGCCATCATGATTTTCCCATTGTCTCTTCTCTGAGGGAGAGGATACGTGATTTTTTAAATTTGTGCTATATCCCACTTTTAAAACAGAGATTAAATCAATTTGATCTTAATAAAATAACACTGCTGTATAGAAATGTATTTTATTAACCTGTATCATTTGATTGGTATTGATTTAAGAGGTAAAAAGAGATACAATTCAAATATTATATGACTTTTAAAAAAGAAATCAGAAAATAAAACTCAATTCTCGCACATGAGATTTTAATCAAGTAAACATACAGTACCATATCACATACAATTACCAAGAAACTTTCATTGCCAGAAAAATATAGAAAGAATACTTAGAGTCATGAGCCTGAAACACAATCATTCAAACATGAGCACAGCAAGCCTGAAATAATTCACGGATCTCAGGGGGTCAAATGTAGACAATCTATTTCCAGTGTTCCCATCCAAGGGATTCCAGTTTTTCTTTCAACATAGTGACATGTGTGGCACATTATTTTTTAAAATGGAGATCTTGTCAAGTACTTAAAATAAATAGATTCATACAACCCTTTCTCCTGACATGTCACTCTCTCCTCAGAGGATGAACTTTTATTCTTGAACTCTTTGCTTTAATTAACTCTTTCTATGCCATATGATTACTAAAAGATAAAATCACTTGAATTTTGAGAACTATGGAATCTGATGCATAGTCTAATACTTTCAATTGTATTTAAAACTAGGTCTCCCACTGAAATTCTTAACTATGCTAGACATTCTCTCAAATAAAGCATGAAAAAAATGGATATTTTGTTGAATAAAAATAGTTATTAAAGAACTATTTTAAATATACAAGCCCTATTGTATGTGGTTGAGAAAAATTGAATATATGTAAAATCAGCTTATGTGTTTGTTACCCAGTTGTTCTGTAAAAAACATACAATTAAGCTAAGGACCATAAAAAGTTATACCAGATCCAAAGGTTCAGAATTTTGGATATGTTCTATAATAAGGTGTTTTGAATGAGGGAAGCCTTGGTAAGATGTTTGATAACATTCATTGCTACAGTTGAGATTTTGATCAACACAATAAACAAAAGTGTGACACAGCATAGGGAATTTGTTTATACAAGTCAAGGACAGCTTACATGCAGGATTGAGGTAGTTATCAATGAAAGCTGTTGTCTTAGACTGCAGGATGAAAGAAACTTTAGTAAAACTTAGCATTAAAGTTCAGTGTCATTCAAAGTCATGCAAGGTTGTTCTAACACACCGGTTACGGATGCATCTTTTGGATATAGGCAAGAAAGGACAGTGCAGTCCACACAGTGAGGAATGACTCTGAGACAGTGGATATTGCCAGCAGGACAATTCTGGGCATAAAGGAAAATAAAAATAAAACAACCACTAAAACAGATTTGTATAGAGAGATTATGTAGGAATTTTTTTTCTTTTTATGATCAGTGTCTGAATTTTCTACTCTAAAGGTTTTGACCATCCCATATGAAAAGAGGTTACCTTCAACTTCACTTGTTACAGTAGAGAAACATAATCAATTTTTGTTTTGGCAGTCGCAGATAAAAATACTTCCCACAGCAAACACCTTGGTCCCAATTGGAATTTTCGCTGCACATTCTTATTTCTGTGAGATACAGTGTGCCTGTACACCCCCATTTGATGATGATTTCAGGGAGGCTAAGAAGTCCAGGAATCCAGATCCGTTTGAAAGAGGTTCTGCAGAGTATAGCAACTTCTACATCTTCTGTAGGGATTGTCTTGGTTTAACCCTCATCAGCCACCCGCTCCTTTCCCCCTGGTGCATGGGAGAAAGAGTTACAAGAGTAAAAGTAACTCCAGCTAGCACCTCCAAACATTACCCAATCAGGATTTTAAGACCAATAATATGGGGGAGAAAAACAGTTTACTACATAATGAAACCAAACAAATTCATTTGGGATCTGAACAAGGCACATTTCCAGTTTAAATAGATTGAGCTTCTTTATCATCTACATATGCACTGGATCTTTCCTTTGGGAAAAAAAAAAATTGTTATCAAGTATGAGAAAGATCAGTGTGTGAGAAAAACATCAATAAATACAATTTCTTCATACTTTAAACTGTTAGGAATATGTAACAAATACATTGATGTGTTTCTCAGATATGCACATGAATAGCTGAATTTTATAGTTCTGTGGCTCTTGGAAGAAGGAGATGAAGACAGAGGAACAGCTCCTGAAGTTGCATATTCCAGGTTAATATCAAGTCACTCCTAGTGAACAGAAGAAAAACAATGTAAGATTCAAATCATGCAAGTTTTGCAGCACCTTTTATATTTTTAACACTTTAAAGGAGTTCACCAGTGAAATTAGTCAGCTTGGTTTCCACGGTGATGACAAAGGTTTCAAATTCAATTTCATAGAATAAAAACGTAAAACAAAGACCTTAGGGTTTAGTGTTTTTTAGACTAAAATTTAGATGGGACTCTGTTGTCATCTCTGAAACTACATGTTCTTAGCTGTTCTTAATGAAAACAGGTGTAAGAGGTGATTGCAGGTTTTTTGTCCCCTGAAGTCAGAATGATAAAATAGTCTTACAGACATTGGTATGTTAAAAACAGCATCGCAATACACAATTTATCTTACTGAAACTACAACAATTACAAAAGGTCATGAAATCTTCCATCAAGTGTTCCTGTGGGTCTTCAGCATATGGTGCACATAATTTCATGTCAATCCAGCATTTACTGCTGGAGCTGTGGTCAAACACTTGACAGGGTTAATCACATGAGTATCACTCACATAGTGCTCTTGCAGTGTTTACTATTGACCTTATAATTTAACTGCAAGATTATCTTCAGGTCAAGATCCTGAAGATAATATATCCTTGTTAAAAACCAAAAAACAGCTTTGCTATTCAATATATCCTGTATTAATACATATATAAAAAATATTTACATTATTCCTATATACTACATTTACAATTATGTTTGAGATTTCAATTATTAAGAACCTTTATATCTTCAAAATTTATCACAAAATTATGAGGGTCATATGTAAACATTATTCATATATGTTTTGAGAATAACTGTAAATGAACAAAACTACTAGCATATAGATGATTTTTTTTTACTGTTGTTCTACTTTAATTTCCCCTTGATTAAATTTTGTGAAGGTTGTATTCTAAGATCTGTGATGAGAAAGTATCTGTTCACATCTAAGTAGTTCATGGAGAATTGTAAAACACAGTGCTGAGATAATTAAATAAGTATTAAGTGGATTAGTTGGTCACATCCCAAAGCTCTGAAAGGCCTTTTCAGTATAAAATAATGCAAAATTACTACAAAATCTGATGGTAAAATTTCAGTCGTGGATTTAGCTGTCTTTGTGAGAATGAGCTTTTACATTCTGCTATATTTTCTCCTTGTCATCTTAAAACAATCATCAAAGTCATGACCATATTCTAATTATTTGCTGCTTTCAGTATTAGTTTACATGGAAGAGAAAGGGTCTAGAATGAAAATTTGACTCTGAAATTCCCAGATGGATTTCATAAAATATGCAAAATATGGGATCTACTAATGCTCTTTATTTCTACTCTCATAGAAAATAAGAGTCATACTACTGGAATCAATGTGTCCTTAAGGTCTGGATATTTATTTGTAGATATTCAGCTAATGACCATTTTTTCAGGAAAAAAAGGTCTTAAATTGCTCATATTTGACATTGAACTGTGTTTATTTTTTAACTGTTGTTTATTTTGCATTAATACTTATAGCAGGACCAAAAGATTTCAACTTGAATGGTATCTCAGAATGCAAATAATATTTCTCAAGAAGTAAGCATACAGAAAGGAGACAACATTCAATAAATACAGAATTTATTTTTAAAGAAAATGACCAGACTTGTTTAAGTTACCTTAGGATTATAATACCTAAGTGGAATGTTTGCTAGTTTTCTCATTCCACTTTGGAAATTTGAATTGTTCTGCATCCTGTCCATTAGTAGAGTTCCACTAGCATCCAACTGAGGTGAGCATGGCATGGCAGCCTGAAGTGAATATTCCATTTTCCAAGTTGAAAGCTATGAGCAGCTACAGGCTGCTCTAAGGTCTCACTTAAACAAAAGTTGTGCCCTTTTCCCATAACAGTGTTCTAATTTTCTCTCCTTTTTTTCTTTTTTTTTTCTTTTTTTCTCCTTTTTTTTTTCTCCTTTTTTTTCTCTGTTGTTGTTTGTTTGTTTGTTTGGTTTTTTGGGTTTTTTTTTGTTTGTTTTGTTTTTGTTTTGTTTTGTTTTGTTTTTAAATCTGGCCTGGAGAAAGGTACTTAAGCAAACACATGGGAACTGTTTCATCATAGAGATTTAAATGTATGTTAATTAAATCAAAATTCTATCTAATAATTCTTCAAAGTGAAACTATACAGAAAATATTTGTCTTCCTTGAAATTTCCTGGGTTAAAAATCTGATGATTTAATTTATGCACCTCATCTTTTTCTGGGTCCTCTATCATGAATGACTGCTATATTTTTATTCTGTGTTGTGCATATTTTGCAATACCTTTTTATGTTAAGCCACATCTTCCTGGAAAACCCTCCCATTTTGTTTCAAGTATTGATATTTGATGGATTTTGCTTTAGATATGTGAAGAGAAATTTTTCTTATCACTCAATTTAAATCCTCCAAAAGATAATATTAATCTTCCCCAAGGTATTTCACTGGAGATTCTTTTCTTTGGTAATATCCCTTTCTGCAGCTTTTTAAATACAGGCACACCCTAAATTTTGAAAATATTATGAAAGGAACTTTGCTTGAATAAACCAAAGGCATGTTGACAGTGATTTATAATTTTCTTTAAGAATATAAAAAAGAAAGAGGTCAGAGCCATAATTAGCAGACAACAGACAGCAGTGTGAAATCAGCAGATAATTATTGCTAGTTATTTACTTCCACACTTTCCAGGTGGCTTTAGTCAGCAAGAATCATTTGTTAGTAACAAGTTTATGCATTATCATAACTGTATAATACAACAAGCCATTTATCTTCATGACAAATTTTGAAATAAGGAAATTCCAGACCATTCCAACTTTATATGTTTATTGTTTTGAAAACAATTTTCCTAAAGTAGATGGCCAGCTATCTGTATATGAACTATAGAATGTTTTGTAAGAATAACCTTTTTTATCAGCACTTGTTTAAAGAGGTACATATGTTAGAAAATAATTTTCAATGTCTTTGTCTATAAATATGCAAGCATTAAGGTAAAAAAGAAAGTCAAACAACAAAGAAATAATCATTACAAAAAATAATGATTTTGTCTACTTGACTTCAAAATTTACAAGTCTGGAAATTCTGGTAGAAACTGTACACACACACACATAGATTTCATTGCAAAAACACTATCAGTTAGAAGGTCCTTAAAACTGGGAGGAAAACTTTTGTATAAGAATATCTTTTGAAAGGGCAGAAGATCTCTCCCTGTATTTAAAAAAAAAAAAAA
>VWYO01026121.1:71899-93969 GCA_013400275.1 Rhadina sibilatrix | reverse complement strand
AAAAAAAGAAAAAAAAAAAACCCCAAACCAAAAAAACCAAACAGAAACAACAAAAACCCAAATTCAGTCTATTTTATTTCAGAGCATGAAATAATTAAAGATTAAAAATTTTCTCTATAAGTGCAACAAGTGTTGAAGTAGTGTGAAGCCGTGAGTTTCACAGGAAGTGTTATGTCAGAGAGCAGCTGAGGGAGGTTTAGGATATGTGCTAGCAGCATTATAACATTTTTAAAAACAGGCTGCTGAATATCAGTAGAGTTGTAGGGCTGAAACTAACACTTCAGCCTTGTCACTTTCTTGGAATAATTTCTTGTAATTGCTTCTGGCAAGTAATAACTTGCTGGTTTTAAATCTAAAGCTTCACAAAATCAGTGATTAATCAAATGGTTAAGATAAATGTTCCTTTCATTTACTCTGGATCTAGACTTAACAGATCCTTCATCTTAAAATATTGCTTCAAAGTTTCAATTACTACAATACGTTTCATTTACTACACTATCATTCTTATAATGAAATCCACCCTAAAATCCCGATTCTCAGTATGATTTTTCTTTCACAGTGCATTGACTGCCAGGTTAAATAAATAAAGAATAAATAAAATAAATAAATAATAACATAACTAAGAGGTAAAAAAAGGAGAGGGTTTCTTGACAAGATAAATGTGGCACAGAGATAACTTCCCTCCATTTCAACTGCTGAAATACAACCTAATTCTCAGGTAATGTATTCTAGAAAGCACACTGTCCCTGTTAAGGTAAACTGATTTCCTTTAACATAGAGGTAGTAAGGCAAGCAGAAAATAATAGAAAACTATAAAATACATTGGTGACCTTATTCTTTAAAGAAATAAACTAAAATAAATGTATATAATAAAATATTACATTTCTTTCCAAACATAATTTTGGAATTATTGTGAAATTCATGATGCCTATGTCGATATTTGCAATAGTTTGTTCTGATAAACACTAATTAGCTATAGACATTTTCCCCTTAATAAGCAGAATTACATACTTTTATGATAGCATTGCCATCTTTTTTCATTTATTTCTTCTAAGTACATGAGATATGAATAATAGTTAGATTACCCACTGCTGAGGCAGGCAATATTTCCATGAGGACAGAGAATGTCCTATATTTAATGCATATTAATTTCCTTCCTGCAATACTCCTTATTGCTAACTTGAACAGCAAATCTCAGTTTAATCTTCAAGCTGCTGAAAGTTTTTGTTTTAAACTTTCCTCTGCACTTCTTCATAAATGCAGGTGCCTAAGGTACCAATGCAAAACACCATTTTATCTCTAGGGTGAAGAATAGATCCTTCTGCTATTTATTCAGTAGAAGAGCCAAGATGAAAAATAAGACACAATGGTTTTTAGGCTAATAGTGAGTATTGTTTTATTTCAAACAACACCACAGGTTATCAACCCATATGCTCAATGCTTTCATTGATTGAGGGGTTGAGTCAATCCTACTCTTGAAAATTACTTTCTGAAAAAAACACTCTTTAACATTACTTTCAGTTAAGTAAAAGACACAAAATCATCAGAAAGTTTGAGAGAGACAATTGGTGAGGAATTATGCTTTATATTTGTACAATGAGTTCTAGGCAGCATCCTCTGTTGATTCTTATACATAATTTTCTTTCTAAAAATACCCAAACAAACCCCACTGAAAAAACCCACAACCAGACAAACCAGAGCCAACAGCAACAACAAACCCCACAAAAATAAAAACAAAACAAAACAAAACAAAACAAAACAAAACAAAACAAAACAAAACACCACAAAAACAACCAAAAAACCCACAACACAAAACCAAATAGACAAACAAAACAAAACAAACAAAAACCAAACAACAACAAAACACAACAACAACCAAAAACCACAAAACAAAAACCCCCAAAACTAAAACCCCCACAACAACAATGGAAACTCTAGAACCTCCAGATGAGACAGTCTGTTGCTATTTATACTGAATAAGGTGGTGGGGTGGGGGGGGGAAGTTTTTATCAGGGAATGTTCTTCAGTTAAAGTGACTGAAAAAAATGCCTTACAACAAAGAAAACCAAGCAAACCTTATAATAAAGCAAATAAAGTTTTACTTTAAACTACTTACTTTATATGGGTAGATCTAGAGTTTTAGCATGAAAGAAGTTGATTCATGGGATAGTTGATTTATTTTTCACAAAGAAGAAATGACAGGTGTTTTTCAATATGTTGCAAGCAGCACACTGATCTTTGAAGCTTGTGATTTTGAGATTGTACTTTATGTTTATTATAATAAAGGAATGAGAGAGGTGCATCTGACTCATATACTGAAAGCTTCACTGTGTACTAGCCACAGATAATAGAATTATAAGATCATAAAAATGCTCTTTGGTTGTTTTGGAGGTCACCTAGTCTAAACTCCCACCTGAAGACTAACAGCCAACAACAGATCAAATAAGCCATGATTTTGTCAAGGTATAACTTTCAATCTGCCCTATGCCTGTTAGGAAGTTGTCCATAAATTTCCATGTGCATTTGGGTGCTAACCAGTCAAGTAATAACTGAGTTAATAATAACCCTTTGAGCCTAGTGACCAGTTATATTCCATCCTAACAACAGTCCATTCCTCCAGCCTCTATTTTCTCCAGTGAGAGGGCTGTGAAAATGGTGTCAAAAGCCTGATTAAGGTTATGGTATCTACAGTCTTCCTGCCTATGTAAGCAGTCATAGAACACAACCAGGCTGGTTAAGTGTAGTCCTTTGTAAGCCTAGGTGACTGTTCATGATTACATTATTGTCTTTTGTGTGACTGAAAAAAAATTTACAAGGCAGTGTGCACTGTAATCCCTTTGTGGAGGATTGACTGATTCTTGCTTTGGTTGCTTGTCATTGCCTTAAGTTAGTTTATTCAGAGTTATTTTTTTTGAAAGAGAGGGCTCAGGACAATGGCATTTTTAAAGCTGATTACAGGGGATATTTAATCAGACAGTGTATAAGGGAAAGGAAGATTATTTGCAGACAGAAAAAAATCCTAGAATTTCAAGTACACAGGGACTGATCACTCATAAAATATCTTTAAGGATTTTTTCTACATAAATTAAAAACACAGAAAAATTCCAGCCAAAAAAAAAAAAAACACCAACTTGTGACTGCCCCTACTGATTCCTATGTTAATCTTAATTACTCACTGGGTAACAAGATTTTGAAAATAAATCTCTGACCACCTTACAGTAATTAATTCTGAAGCCCTGCTGTACAAATGAGAAACAGTGGTTATGTCTCAGAAAGGGTCATAAACCAACCCCTGATTGCCTGCAGATTGCCTGCTGATTGCCTACTCATTTCTGGAGCCTCTGGTGATCACCAGAGGACTGTGCATGCTCCATAGTGTTGCAACAGACAGCGTGAAACTCTTCTCTTCTCCCAGGGGAGGTGCTTAGCATTCCCACCTGAATCTGAATATGTATCAACTAATTGAAATTTTTGCTTTGGGGGCCCCCCACCTCTGACAGATGAGGACTGAAACCATCACTTTAATCAGTGAACTCTGAAATTACAATAACTGAGCCTTGTCACTGGATTCACAGGTAGTGAGATTTTTCCTCCCCAGTATCTACTCTTGTGTTACCCTTTTCTTCTTTTCTTTAACTTATGTATTTCACAAAGGGATATTTTTACACTTCTATATTGCTGTATTTTTACAGATAATTTAACAAAAAGACCCTTTCCATTGCAATCAAATTGCTGTAAAACAAACTTGCCATATACACACACACACACACACATACACACACACACACACACACCCCCCAATCAGTGTCATTTCACTGTAATTTGCTCAAAGGCATCTGCTAACAAGAACCTCAATTCCCTGAGCCTGAGAACCTCAGTTCCCTCATTCCCTGACCTCAGGGGTGGGTTGTAACACTCAGGGAAGGTTGACTTACCATCCCTGAAATTATTTGAAAGGCATATAGTGGTTTCACTTGGGGACTTAGTTTAGTGGTGGACTTGACAGTGTGAAGTTAGTAGAGTCAATTATTTTACTATAACTGCTTTTCCAACCTAAATGATTCCATGACTTTAAGAAAGAAGCCCTTAATAACTAACAGATTCCAACACCAACTGATGCTTTTTAACATTTGTTATGATCAGAGTGGATAGGAGGCTGCCTTGCTTTAAGTGGTCCTGGTGGACAGAGCCTACACGTGAGCCAGCCTTGTGCTGCTGCAGCAACAAAGACAAATACATCTTGGGGAGCATCTGCAGGATCCTGGTCATGCCACTCAGTGCCAGTCAGGCCTGACCCAGGCCTGTACTGTGCCAAATTCTGGTCCCTGCAGTTCAAAGGTTGTGGGCTGTCTGGAAAGGATCCAAAAGAGGGGCCATGGTGAAGGACACAGAACCTATCCTGTGTGGAAAGACTGAAGCAGTTATGTTTCCACTACCTAGAGAAAACAGGGGCCCTAATCACAGTACTGCGGTAATGTGAAGTATTCTTAAACGACAGAATACTTCAGAAATGATAGAGGCTCCCTCTTCACAGGTGCCAAACAGAGAGGACAAGGGGAAATGGGTATAAGCTGAAGTGGGAAAGATTTCCTATTGACAGAAAAAAGTATTTTCTTTTTAGTGTGAGAGCATTTATTCACTGCAACAACCTCCTATGGGACATGGTAAAGTCCCCGCTCCTGAAGATTTTCAAGATGCAGCTAAAGAGGGTGGTAGATATTTTCATATAGGTTCCCTTTCTCACAAAAGCCTGGGCTGGAAGATCTTTTAAGGCCCTTCCTACTCAGGATGCTCTGTGACTCTATGAATAAATATCAGAAAATACTTTTTAGACTTCCAGACATTAATTCAGTGCCATGATCTCTTTATATTTTTTTAATCCAAAAACAGTTAAAACCACAAGCAAAACTATTAGGTAATTATTCCATGCTTATAAAGCAATTAGTATAGTGAGAATTAATCCCACAATGTATTAAGCAACCCAAGTAACAAGACTGTTGAAAGAAAAAAAAGTAATTTCTAACCTTGCAAATATACTTTTTTAAATAAACAGTTTTATATTCTGCAATTCATATCATATAAATCCTTTACTGCCTGATGATGCATGCAAATAAAGTCAAAAAAGTCTATCAAAATTTTCCATGCTTGTCATTTTAAAATATATTAATTAAAAGAGAATTATAAGCAGTCTAATTGAAAATGTCTCCATTGTTTTGAAGAACTAAAAAATGAGTTCTAGACTTGACTGAACTCCAACTTCCTAATCATCAGGCCTGCTTCAGTGTTATGATTAATTTTAAGCACAACAGTGAACAGCTAGAGCTTGATATAGATATAGCAATTTTCCCTGTCTCCTGTGAACAAATGATAAAGTTAGGCATAAGGTCAGTGCAGAGAAATCCATTCTGAGGTGAGAGCAAAGTTGCAAGGAACACTTCACCATCCATATTATTTTTATTTTTATGGGTATGCGTTTGGGTAGTTCTGGTCTTCAGCTTTTGATTAGATGTAGGAAATATTTGGTAAGGATAGGATCCATTATAAAATAACTAGTCCAGTCTCTTTGAAGTGAAGAACTGTTTCTGAAATCTTGACTTGATTCCACCTTTATCTGTCACCTACTAAAACTAATTAAAAATTGTTGAGCGCTCATGTCTAAAAAGAAAAATGTTATCTTCATTATCTTTGTCACCTTTAAGGAAAAAGAATTGAAAACATGTAAAAAGAAAGTGAATTGCTCCACAAACCATTCATTATGTGCTTATGTAGTATATCTTGACACATGACCTATTTTGTGAGCCATACCTAGTCCCTTAATAGCTAGAACTGGTTTTGGAAAAAGAAAAAACTCAAAAATTGATTAGAAACTTATCATTTGCTTTAATAAAAATGTAGTAACATTTACATGAAGTTTCAGTACTCTTACTAATAGCATGTCCAGTGTTTAGCTCATATAATTTCTGCTGCTGCCCTGTTATCTTCTTAATCTCCCATCACATGAGTCCATGGGGAATTTAATCCCACCAGGAATATTTTTTTTTTTTTGAATTTTACAGTTTTACTTTTGTTCAATTATCACTTTCATATTTTTCTTCTCATTTTATTTACACATGTATAGGCTCTCATTTTCTCTCTCAAGTTTCTATAACTATTTTTATTCATGTCATACTGACACTCTTTCCTTATTTCTGGTTGATAATTGCAGGAAATAGGAAAGGATTTCCTCCCTCCCAGAAAAGTCTTATCAACTTCATGAAAGAGTCAAAGGACTTTCCTATATAGTCACAATAGTAGAAATGTATAATTTTCCTTCCTTGTCATTTGCTGATAGGATAGATGCAAATGTATTACATGAAGAACTAATTTCTGATATTAAAAACACTATGCTTCTCAGAGAGATGAGGTGGGTGCTTTTAAGGATAATGTTTAATGGGAAACATGCAACTTCTAAAGTAGAATGGGGCAAAATTCTCAAGTATCTTCTACATTAAGCTACTTCACAGCTATTATAAATAAATTCACTTTTAAAATATTGCAGAGAAAAATTGCTAAACTGTACTACTCTAGTTAGAAATAAATTTTGAGGGGTGTAATAACGAGTAGTTTCACTGAAAAATAATAGTTCTTGCTTTCCACAGATTTTTTTTTATGAGAAGAAGAAAGACAAAAATAGCCATCTCAAACTAACTCTAGTTTAATTTTATGACTTTATTAACATTGTTGCTATAAAATGTTATTTTATCTACCACTATATATGTATAATATATAACCATATTTATACCACAAAGAAAATTCTTTTAGTTGCTTAAACGAATAGGTTATTCACACTGATTAATTTTAGAATGAGTTTCAGATATTTATGAAGAAATATATCATATACTGACCCAGAAAAATATGTTATTCATTCTAGGCAAATTTTATAGCACTTTCACTACTGCTTATGCAGTGGTTGTAGAACCCAGGAAAATCATACCTCATTTTTTCTGCACTTGTGTTTCTGCAGGCTTCACATTCAGACAAAGATAGATCAATAGCTCTTCCTTATCATTATTTTTCATTGATAAACATTCAAAAAAAAAAAAAAAAAAGATTATTTAGCTGGTGAAATTCAACATATTCTGTAAGAATGTTTCAGTCAGCTTAATTGGGTTTTGAATTAAGTTTTCTTTACTTGTCATCATGAAACAGGCCCTGCATCTGCCTAACATCAAAAGAACACTTATGATTAATATTGTCCACTACAAACTAATCTGTGGCTGGTGTGGCACAGGACATAGCTAGAGAGTGAAAGTGGTATCTGTTTCACATAAAACTGGTGAACTCTAACTTTCCCCTGCCATATTTAAGCAAATAAGCCACCCTACTTTTATGGCCCAATTGTTAACTCTGTAAAGCATGATTTTCCTAGAAAACAAAAAAGAAAGCAAAAAAAGAAATAAATAAATGGAGAAAATTAATTTTTTTTAAATTGAGATTCAATATTATGTTACTAATGGTTTTTGTGAGAAAATGAATGGAATAAAATTTCACAAATAGTATTGTGCATTACTGCTCTGCATCAGCCATGGTAACTATTGCCCCTTCCATCTAAATGGCCCCAGCCATTTCTATATTTGCCAATGTGGATTTTGTTGTTTTTTTTACATTTTCTTAACAGAAAAGGTTTCTTACAATAATGCAACCTGACCAAAGATGTCAGAGAGCATAGGGTATCTACATTTTCATATAAATTCATGAGCTTTTAAACTGCAAAATTTCTCTTCGTATGTCCATTTTACTTAATATAAACTCAAAGTAGAATAAGGTGAAGGAAATAATATCTCCAGGCAGGTAAGTCTTTATACTGTTTGTTAGTGCCAATCTCATGAGGCATCATATAATATTCTAAGGGTCATGCAAATTATGCTAGTCTCACGATTATTTTTGTCTTTAATTAATGCATGGATGTCCCATACTTTTGTTTGGTACATCTCTGACCAAAAACAACAACAACAACAAAAACCCCACCACACAAAAAACCCCAAAACAAACAACAAAACAAACCTTTTCTCTACAGACAAGTGTTCTGAAAAGAAAGATCTATATCAGTGCAAATTGGCAGTCACAGATTTAAAATTTCAGTGTGGTCTCGTGCATGCCTAAAGCAAAATAAAATCAAATTATTCACTTCTGCTTTTTAGATATCCCCTCTCAACAGTGCAGATTCACACTTGGTCTTTATCTTGGATAGAAGAAACCAGGAGACATTGCTTTTCCAGGCTTTTTGTTCAGTCTTGCCAGTGAAATATAGGAAGAACTTGCTTGAGTATTTTCTTGGCATATGTTTCATGAGTGTTTTTTTCAAATTATGTCCAACTGCGCATTTCTTATCAAGAAAAGAAGGGAAGAAAGCATCTTGTATAGCTGATTGTAGAAAGATGATTTGGATGCTTAGATACAGGTGATATTCAAGATACAGTATGATTTGAAATAATAAATATTATATCCTCTTACTCTGTGCTCTTCTTGTGCAATGACTTTTACAGCAGATCTTGCACTTTAAATAATAAGGTTTGTGTGCCTAAATCCTGATTTTTTTTGAAACGTGCCTCTAAGGAACCACTGGCCTTTTCAATGTTGTTTTGCAAGTGTAAAAGACTAAAGTCAGCCTCAGGGCCTCTGAATAAACAGCTTTTATTCAGCCTCTGGGATAGTGGAAAGCAATAGATGTTTGACTGAAATGCAAAGAGCATTGGCCTGCTTTGCTGTACTTCAGTTTGTGGACACTAATTTAGCTGAACCAAATGATGTTGTGAGTCTTGATCTCCCCTACTCAGCTCACTTAGTGTGTTTTACTGCTAAGTGTCTTATGATGGGCACATGGGAGATGTTTCCTCACAGAGAATAAACATGGCCAGACTGAGCACAGCACAGACATGCCCAGGGCTCTCCACTCACCCAGTACCTGAGATGTCAGCACAGTCCTGTGACCCACCTGTATGAACCATGCCTTTTTACTTCTCTGCTCAAACCTTTCCACACTTACAGGCTCTGAATTACAACTGTACCCTTATCGAGCCAGGTACCTCTGCCCCAGTAAAATCACATCGTAATAACAGGAAAATTAAGGTGTTTATTCTATTCTACTTACTTACTTATTTACTTTTTCTCTTTAGCCTCATTACCATGACTACTGGTAGTATACAACACAAATTGCACAATGAAGTTACTTTTACTTTTTTAATTATTGTTTTTATTCATATTAACATTGGAGTTTTCATGTCTGTTATAAAGTTAATGAAACTTTGTTCTGAATTTGACTGTCTCTGGTCTGATGAGTGAACTGTGATGTGCCAATTAGTTGGGGTTTTTTGCAACATAAATAGTACTGGGGGGAGTTGAACATTTTACACCTTGAGTTTACAAACTTTCTCTCATTTTAATGTATAATCCAAACTCACACTGAAACAAAGGGGATATCTTCCGCCTGTTCCACAGTCTTAGAAAGGAGTCTTTTTTCTGTACCAAAAAGGATAAACAGCCAGAGAAGTGTAGACTGCACTTCAGGAGATTAGGCAAAGATTCTGAATTAATGTGTTAAATCTACTGAAATTATGCTCTCTTTCCTTACTTACATAAAAAGCTAATTCACAATAAATGGACTGGAATACACTAGATTTTCTCTTAGGAAGTTCTTCTTAATTGACCCTGAGAATACAAGCAGTTACTTTCCTTCCTATCACCATAAAACAGAATGTGTAAAAATACACACAGCTGTGTTATATTTTGAGCCAAGTCTTTGCCAATTTATTTATATAAGTGTCTGGCTTGTATGAGAGGGCAAGAAGACTAAAGGGCAGAAAAAAGACTGTTTAGTAAACTCAATTTATGTCTCATACTGATGACTAACATATAAAATTGTCCAATTGCTTGAGTTATTATTGGATGAGAAAACTTCACACCCAAAGTACTTTTGCCAGTTCACAGTTAAGGGATGGCTATGAGTATTAAATATTTTTGTGCAACTTTTCAGGTTTCATCAGACATTAGCTTATAGCTTATGTACAAACTTATGCATTTGTAGATAGGTTGTGTAGATTTTTTTGAGTCACACAATTCGCTTTCATTATTTCAGTGAAAATTATGCTCAGCTGAAGATTTGATCCTTGGGGCCTTAGTATTTCCTCCCCCTGATATTTTTTGTTTCTTCTGGAGACATACACCTGAAATTATACACCTTTCTGTCATACAAGGTCACAAAGCATCCATCAGACTGTGAATTTAATGTACCTCAGCTATTCACTAATCAGATAATGGAACAGGCAGAGTGAATATATGCCCTTGCAAGGAGAGCAGACCAAATGTGTGCAGGAGCCTTCGTGTGCCATACCTAAGATACTCATGTGTGTGTGAGAAAGAGAAGGGGAATAGGCCAAAAAAGCAGGGTTGGGCTACTCTTTCCCTTCACAATCTAAATCATTATGACCAGGTAATTCAGTGACTCGGTTTTTGCTCTGTATTTGGTAGAACTGGAAGATTTTTTTTATGTTACTTTTTTTTTTCTCCACAATTTGCCTGTTTTAAATGACATTTTCCTTGGAATAAATGCTTGGGAGATGATTTGCATGCAGAGTAAATAGTATAGCCAAATATCCAGGCTGGTTTCTCAGCTTTAATTTTACTCCAGGATTTGAATTTATCTTTATCTTGATGATGCTACTACTAGAGTTGAGAGGAAAAAAAAAAAAAAAAAATAAGGAGTTCATTGCACTGCTGTGGTCTATGGCTTTAAAAGACATGTTAAACCAAAATTAATTTACCTCTGTATGTTGTTTATTTAGACAGAATTTAGACAGAAGAGAATGTTACTCTTAGACTCAGGAAACACTCCTAATGATCTGATTTTCAGATTTCAGTTGTTTAAAGCCAATGACGTGTTCTTATAACTGAATTAATTTACAAACATGTACAATTTAATCCATTGCTTTTAGAGTGTTTTAGTATATGCAGAGGAGATACTACACATTCACTTGAGTTCTTCCATGTAAAGTCCAAAATCAGCACTACTATTTTATTTGTGTCATCACTGAAAGTATCTTGTAACTTGTTCAGTTACCTTGCACAAAGAGAGTTCACTGTGAACAAAGATGATATTACTACAAACATCATCATTTTTGTTTACTTGGATAAAACTGTCTCATGTAGGTAATGCATTTTGTGAAAATGAATTTGTTTTCACAAGATTCAGCTTTTGAAATTTTACTCACCTTGGTAATATCTTTTTTGGGAGTCAGGAGGCCACACCATATTCTCAATCACTATGTCACCTCAAGATAAACTGTTTAGAGGGCTTGTTGACTTTGGGAGTGTCTTTGTGGATATATTGGATGAGATCACAGTTATGTTGCAATAGGTTTTGTAAATGACTCCTTTCAAAAGCATTTTAGACCCAACCCCAGTAGACTGTCATGAATATTGTGGCTCACAGTGTTTGTAGTTCTACAGACAGATATGACACAGTTGAGATGAATGACATTTTTGCTTAGATAATATGAGGTTTCCACCCCAATATTTACCCCAAGATGTCTACAAAATAGAAGTTACAGAGGTTGCAGGGTCTCCAGTTAAGAGGGAAGAGGCATTTTTCTAGAACTAGATCTGCTATTCAGGATTGCTTATTTGTTTGTTTTCCCCACGGTGTGTTTTTGGCATATTCTTTTGTGGGAGCTGATCCTCCTTGCCAGTTGAAAGAATTTTAGTTATTATTTTTTATTTTAATTTTCATATAATTTATTCGGTCATAAGGGAAATAGGCTTTGCTTTTTAATCTATTATTCTGACTGCACAAAATATTTGATCCCTTATAATATTTTTATGGCCCAAAAACATGATAAATGAGGATAAAGGCTAAAGCCAGAATGCTGAGTGTCACAGATTTGATTGAAACAGCTTAAGATAAGATGATAAGATAAGATAAGATAAGATAAGATAAGATAAGATAAGATAAGATAAGATAAGATAGATAAGATAGATAAGATGGAATGCTTGCAGAGCATTCATGAAGATGTTAAAGAAACATGGATGCAGAAAGATGTTTCAATGAAATCTGTAGATGTTTCTGAGCTGAGCAGATTTTTATGTATAAAGGAGAACAACAAAAAGAAAACAAAACCAAATAAACACCCGCAAAGAAGTAGCAGAAAGGAGAATCAGAGGCAGAAGTTCAAAAAAGTTCTAGTATATAAAAGGGAAGACAGCTTTCTGGACTGTTAGAATCAGTCTCTTGATATGGATTTGTTACATACAGTCTATTAATAAATGTTAACCATTATCTTGCTACACTAGCACACAGTCTTAGGCTGTCCCAGCTTTTTAATACATAATTTTCTTTTAATCTGAATTCTTATGGCATGTAGTCAACAAGAGGAAAATGATTTCTCTGAAGGTAGTGTGAAGACAGAAAATTAGATAAAATTTTTAAGAACCATGAAACCAAAGGACCTCAATGTAAGTTAAATGCCAGAATAATATTCATCCATGCAATTCTGTTTTAATAAATAATTGCCACTGATTAACCTGTTTTAATGTGAAAATAGAAATGGTTTCGTGCATAGAAATTCATTGCAAAATTGAAAGAAGTGGTGATCTCTAGGTATGAGAAAAGTTCACTCAAAATATTTAAAATACTAATCTCTCAGCATGAAAGCAAGAGAGTGCCAACACACTTAGAACAAAATTACTTGGGAATGACATGTAATATAGTTCAAGAATGAACAGTCAGAGCTAAAAAAATCTGTATACAAAAACCAACTCTGATGAATAAGATTATTAAGATAATATTCCAATGCTAAAATATGCAAAAGCTTAAATGGCAAGTTAATTTTTCACTTAGCTTCTAGGGTATATGTACATATATAACACACTTTGCAATTGAATTTTTTTTTTTACCTCTGATTATCTGCAAATGTTTTGTTTGATCTCAAATGAATATTTTGAACAAATTAAGTCAACCAGAAATATACTTTAAAATTCTTGTTGGACTTGGTTTGGCTAATGAGCTGCAAACTTAGTTATTCACAAAGCTCAAGGAAATACCTTTGGTCAATGATTCAGCTTAAAAAATTGGTTTTAGTTTGGCACAATGCAGCTTTCTAGTGGAATAGCTTTCCATTCCCTGTGTGTGATAAGTCATTTTTATTTCTAGGAAAACTGGATACACAGTTGCCTCTAGGGTTTTTAACCCTAAAAAAAAAAAATCTTATACCTCTTCTTTTTCATTCACAAGCAAAACACGCCTGTGCAACTCTTAAAAAGTCCTGCATATTTGAGCAGGTAAGGCAAAATCATATTTCCCCAAGTGTTAAAATTGGAGGTATTTCTGCAAGACTAACTTCAACTTGTCATCCACGGTTTTTTTTTTTCAGGTTGCAAAACCCACCAAATTGTCTATTCTATCATTTCTTGAATGTTGTTCCTTGAAATAATATGTGAGGTTTTCTTTCACATGTGATATTTTAAACAAATGAAGCTGCCTAGATCTCACAGCTTTGGTTGCTCTGTGAGATCATACATGGGTTAATAAAGACATAAAAATTTATGTGGGCATGTGGTTTCCTGGTTTTTATCTGCCTGGGGTTTTTTTCAGCCACTTACAGTACTGGGCTGTGCTTCCCATCTCACTACAAAAAAGAAGACAGACGAAGCCTTCTGAGAGATTGCCCAAAATCCCAGCAATCTGGAGACCCTATCCCCATGGAGTCAGCTCTTCACCCACAGCATCACTCACCGTGTACTTGACAATTCCTGCTCACCTCTATCAGGCACAAATGTCTATCTTTCAAAAGTAAAGTACTCGTGTATCAAAAGTGAAAAATTTTTTCAGAGCTTTAGAATAAATTAAATGTTATTTTCTAGACACTATTGGGTCAATATGGGTTAGTTCAATGAAACATAAGCTGGAGTCTTTGGAAATATCTTAGTAACCCATTGCTCAGCTGCTGCTGCCTTTTTTTTTTTTTTTTTTTTTATCTCCTTTGTATTGTAACAGCAAGTTTTTTCATATTCTTCTTTTTTTTTTTTTTTCTCAAAGCTTTGCAAAACTTCTAATTCAAGCTCCTCTGTCAGTTCAGCAGTTATCTTCTTTAAAAATGAATCAGTATTTGATTTATTTATTATTAATATAAACCTGTGTTGTAGCTAGAAATTTTGTAAATCTTCAATGGATTTATTCATAATATATGCTCAGACACATTTTCCCATCACTTCTGACTAAATATTAATGTTTTAAATAATACCAAGTTATAAAATGGTTGAAAACCAAACATAAGGAAAGCACTGAAAATGATTTGCTAGGACAGCAGTATGCTAAATAAATAAAGAACAAAGTGTGTGAGAGAAGAAATACATGCCACAGTGTCAGCTGGAAGAGAGAAAACTAATTCTAGTTGCTGGCATAAGTGAAGAAAAAGAATTGATGATATATGCAACAGCAAATATGAGAACACAGCTAATTTCACCAGAAGAGAGCTAGTGGGTTCTCCAGTGATTTGAGGGGTTCATGGGAGGAGACTGACTCTGTTACTGTTGTGATCACAGAGTAAACTAAAACAACCAGTCCAAAAGTGAATATTTCATTTTCTTTCTCGCTTACCAAGTCAGTTTTCTATTCTTTTGAGCTGAATCAAATTATTATGTTATCAGATAAGTACCACAGAGAGACTAAGGTGCAGTTGTCAGGTAGGAGAGAAGGAAACAGGAATGCATTCCAGTGGGGAAAACATGTTAATTTAGCCAAGTCCTCTTATGGAATTACACCCTTAGAGATTTGCTTGCAAAACGTCTTCACAGAAGAGCCAAGTATCTTCCGGCATGCCTCAACCAATGAAGGGCAGGATTTGTACAAACATTTCTGGGTTTGAACAGTAAAAGTTGCAGAATTTTAAATCCTGTAGCTCTTTTCTTCTGACAGTGGCAAAACAGTTTTCTGAACACAACCTGTGACAGAATAATAGACAGCTAGCTACTGTACAGTTTTCCATTAACATTTTTACCCTTTAAGTGGAACACAGATGTCTGTATTTTGTATTTGCTGCCAAAGACTGCCACAATAAAAATCACCTGTCATATTTAAAGATTTCATAAATATTAGCACATCTTTTATTCATTATCTTAGTACTCACTAGGAGCTGGGTAAACTGATTTAGAATATTTTAATAACAGGTTCAGACCTGAAACCAGAAACCAGTGTGTTAGCTGGATGTATGCTCTGACCTCTAAAGAAGCTTCTTCTAATTCCAGTCTTTACAAACTCCAGGGCTCTTCCTGGCCCAGTTTTACTTAAGGCATTCTCAGAATAGTGTGAGTAAGTCACACAGTTTGTGTTTAACACAAAGAAATCCCTCAAATCCAACAATGTCTTTGGAGCACAGATCTGGGTCAGAGATGTAAGAGGGCTTGAGCTGACTGCTGTGAGCAGAGGCCAAATGGCTAGAGGGAAAAAGAGAAAGCCCTCACAAAGCCTGGAAAAGTAGAAAGCATGTGCGGTTAGGAGAATTTGAGAGCTGAACAGGAGATTATTTTTGTCTATCATTCCAGGATTTATTTAAAATCTTTTGTAGAACAAGAATAAACTATTTATTTGTTTTTCTGATTTTAGACCATTATTGTTATTATGTTACATTGCTGTATTGGTTGTTACGTGAAAGTAGTTATTTCATTTGAATGAGACAACACTTAACATATATCTTCATTTCCTTCTTGTAAATTTGTAAGTATTGAAATGAAATTTAAAAGGACTCTATTCCAAATTTGCTTACTTAAAAGCATGAGGCAACCTCTATTGAAATAATTTTTTTTTACAAATCTTTTTAGAAGGTAGCCATTTTTAAACAATTTATAAGCTTAAAAGATTGCAAATTCTGTACCTGAACTTTTTCCTAAGCTTTCTAAGCAGACAAAGATTGTCCTTCTTTGTCTTTAATTTCTGTCACAGTCTGTAAACTTGGTAATTTCTTTAGAGCTGTACAGTAGCACTAATACTTTCAAATGTTGCTCAAAATGAGAATCTTACTAAGAACTAAGAAATGCATGTGTTCATAGTAAAAAATTATGCAGCTCTTGGAAACATTTGGCCTCATATTTTGGAATGTTGTTCCTCTTCCCTAGTTGATTCTTTTTCCCCAAGTGCCTCACTGTGCTTGAAATGGTGTCAGTAAAAAAAATCTACCATGTGCTACTGAATTTTGTTTCATAATAACCCAACAAAACAATTGATCCTGGATACGTCTCTGCCTAAAATGAAGGATGATCTTTCTGAGTTGTTCATATAAAATCCAGAGTACACACTTTTGTATATGACTGATTTGTTTTTCCATTTTTTCTTGAGAAAACAGTTCATAAGCCTTCTCCAGGAGTGTCCTCACTAGGATTGTTTATACCTGACTTTTAGCTGTAATATATCACAGTTCTCAGGGAAGCTCTTTGATTTTTCTAAAAATTTTGCCTGAAAAGGCTTTGGATGACAGTTGGACTGTGGAGGCAGAATAACTTTTTTTTTTCAAAATAGAAAGTGTTTTAGCCAAAAGGTGTACACACCTATGAGAAAAGATGTTAAACAAGTGAGTTTTACATGTAAACCATCTTACTTATGCTAGCTGTTTTAATCTATTTTTTTAAGGCAAACATGCATTGGTATTTATGCCCTTGACTGTTTTGCAAGCCAAGTGAAGGACCACTTCCTGTACGTTCACTTCTTGATCTTGCAGAATCACCCTGATCAAAGCAATGTCACGTCAGATCAGATCTAGAGTCAGGAAATGCACATTAACTCAAGAACTACATCTGAACTAATAATCCCCAAGTCTCAACAGCGCTCCAGAACTGTAACATCTCTGCACCATATCTGGACCTAACCTAGATTACACCTGACAGCTCAGTGCTTCTGCTTTATTTTACCGTGTACTTTTCAGTGCAGGGTTAGGATGGATGAAGTCCACACCCCACACATGTCTACATTGTGACATAATGCTGTCAGTTTATCTAAGTTTCACAAATCTTCCTCTATTTTAGGTTAGAGGATCTTTTCTGTTCAATTAAGCTTAGTATCTTCTTTTTTTCCCCTTTCAGTGCCAGTGTATCTCCTTTAATGACCACCTGAGTAGAGAATAACCCACCACATTTGTGGTAAAGAGCCAACAACTTTTAGAGACCCAGAGGCATTTCTTTTTTTTCCATTTTTTCCACCTTTCTCACTGAGGCAGGCTGATGCAGATGTCAGTCATGACAGAAATTGTCACGGCGTACCACGTAACAGAATGTGTCACTCCTTTGAAAAACAGCATCATGCTGGCCTCCTAAGGCAACAGCATTGCTTGTGTGTACTGGTACATGCAGACTTGCCAGTTGTGGCTGTACAGGACAGGCAATCCTTAGCAAGCTGCAGCTCAGCTGCATTTGGTGAGCTCAAATTCTCTGTTTAACACTACAGAGAAATGCACCTCTGAGTTTATATTTTACTGCTTTATTTGTACTGCTGAGCAGCACTTCACAACGTATGGTTTTCTTCAGGCATATCTATTTCATGTTGCAAAATTTTATTTTCTCACAGACCACTACAAGATACAAATCATTCATTTCAGATGCTGAGGTAGTTTAATAACATTGATCAAAGGGTTTTCAGTTAAGCTTTGGCAGCAAATTAACTCAGGCACAAAAAAGTTTCCTTTAGAACATTGTTGGCATTGAATTTTATACTAAGCAGTGCAACTCTGAAATCAACATGTGGGTAATATTTATGATATTTGATACAGTTTCCTGGAGCTGCAAAGACTTAGAGGTGGCAAAGGGCTCCTCAATGCACTAGTATTGCAAGATTGTGATTACATGCCTTCAAAAATTTAATGCAACATAAGGATGTGACAGCACTAATCATCTTTCTTTTTACTCTCCCCACTTGGAACTACCTGCAACCTCACACTGGTTGCAGTTGGAAGACTAGGTGCTGTATGACCCTGTTTGTTTGGCCAGAATGGTTTTTTATGCCTCACACATTTCTATCACTTATGTGAAAAGATTTTGCAGAATGTGGTATACCTTATTGTGCTGCACCACTGTAGCTCAGTTGTGATCCAGACAATATAGCCCATTTTCTTAGGGATTATGTATCTATCTATCAGATAAATGTAGCCTGCAAGTTCAAATTATGTTCATAATGAATAGTCCTGCTAGAGAAAAATAGATTAAATTGTGCCCTAAGTTACACAAAACCCTATCAGTTTATCTCTATTGTCCTCAGTGCTACTCCAAGTATAATTTAGGATAATTTGGGGCATGCTCCATTATACAATTCAATATCTCTGTACGATTCTCAAGTCACTGTTTACAAATGTTCATTATATTAAAATATACTCCAGATAAAGGAAAATTACCATATAAATAACTTTCAGTACTTGTCTACATTCCTATTTCCTACTCATCTAGGCTTTTTCTTATGATATTTTTATACAAGAAATCATACAAGACTTAAATATGTTTATTATTATTTTATGTGAACCGATTTTATGGAACTTGGCTAAAATAACAGAAACATGTAATGAAATGGCTAGTAAGGACATCCTAACTGGTTTCTATCTGAGCACTGCAGTGTTTTGAGACAGACATTTAAGCAGTGTACAATAGTATCACATAATTTTAACAATTGTTTTGTTCCCTTTGGAGATAAAAGAATTTGACTTGCATGTCAGTATTTTCTCTACTTACTCCTAATGTGGAAACTGAAGTGACATCATGTAGTGAATAAAATAAGGCTAATGTAATTAACAAAAAGTGTGGCATAGGTTGATTTGAATTGACAATAACACTCTGGTAATTTCTCCAGTTTAATTTCCATTGGGATGGAAACTATATCTATATCTATATCTATATCTATATCTATATCTATATCTATATCTATATCTATATCTAACTACAGTCAACATTGCAAACTTCAAAATTTGGGATGCCTGCCTTTTAAATTCTTATCCCCACCTCCTTCCCTACCTGTCTATCAAGGTGGCTGCAGCATGAACTGTCTATCTCCATGGAGCTTGGAAACTTCACTCACTGAGCCTTTTGTCTTAAGTGAGATGTGGCTGGTTATGGCCAAGGGTTCCAAAAGAAAAACATAGAAGCAGATGACACAATTCCATAGGCCTTTTTTTTTTCCTCAGGAAACTATGCAGGAAACCAAGAACATGAAGTTATTTTAAAATAAAATAACATGAAGTTATTTTAAAATAAAATAATCTATGGAATCTTAAAATCCGTATGTGTCAGCTGATTCAGAAAAGATAGACTTTAAATAAAAGGTGAGGAATGTGAACAGTATGGGTGTTTGAATCCCAAGGTTTCAATAGAAACCCAATACCTATACTCATCTAAACTAGCACAAATTAGCATGTCAGGGCCAGATCTGTGCTTTTTAAAATGACTGGTAGTTGCTTTTTAATCTGTGGTGTTTTAGACAGAGATTTAACAGATGGGTTGTATTTTATCTGAGCTGTCATGGCTGGCTACTACAATGAAAACAACCCAAAATCTGAAATAAACACATCTGGATTAAAAGATCAAACACAAAGTAAAATTAACTGAACTAATGCCTGTTCTGCTTGGTTTGCTGCAAAGCATAAAAATTCTGGGAATGAAGGACCTTTGGTTATAAAGTCAGGATAAGCTACCAGATTCACTGTGACAGCATCTGGATGTCAAGGTTTTCATTCTATGCCCTCTTCTTTACTGTGACACATTCCATTCCCTCCTGGTATCTATCATATAATCTAGTACATAAAGAGAGTTATTCTAAGCTCTCAATAGGATGACTAACATCATTTAATTGATTTACGGACAATGTGCCTAATGCTAAATCACAGCAGATACATTACTTCATCCCTGCTAAACACTTCATTCCATAGACATATGTTTTAAGTTCTATTAAGACATAGAACAGTCTCAAAAGCAACATTCTTCACTGAAATACACTTATTCATAAATAAGGAAGAGACACCACTCTCTTTTTAGCTCTAAACATTATTTTAAACCCTATGGTATTGTTATAATTTTCACTCTGTATTTTAATAAAAAGAACTGAAACAGGTAACTTTCCAATATTTTGGTTCCGCTTTTTTTATAAATGGATGAAGTCATACTTCATTCTGACCTGGAAACACCAGAACATTGTGGAAAACTGGTTTTAGGTGCAGTGTTCCAACTCCTTGCCACAAGATACATTTGGAGATACTTGAAGTTTGGGATAACACTGCTGTGGGACACGGAGTGACACACAGAATCCAAAAAAATGTACTGAGTAGTTCTCAGCTGCAGTCATATTGAATAGTGCCAGCTAAGCTATTGCATGTTGACTTTAAAAATAAAATCGTAACCACTTGCAGAACTAAAATTGGGGTACAAGAGTTCCTTGCTTTTGAGAATAATAGTTGATGCTATATCTGGGTAAAATTTAACTACAGGATTAAAAGTCAGTGAGAACTCTTTCCAAAGCATACTTGTAACCTGACCAAAATGTTGTGTATTAGGGATGAAACATTTATCCTTTCAGCAAGTCTCACAGCTATTCCACAGTGAATCAGGCGATTTATTTCTTTAAGCATTTCATCAAAAAATTCTTCTGAACCTTCTGCACTCAGTGAGAAAAGGACCATTTTAAACATTTTAATCTTGGTGAAATAGGCCATTTCATAAAGAACACACCAAAATGGATGTGCTTAACCTAAGAACTTAGGAAAGTAAAAATTCTTCTGCTGCAAAAATAGTAGTGATGAATTACAAAGCATTTTGTTTGACAGTTCACATCTCAAAAAGGGGACTGGCGGATGCTATTCATATATTCAAAATGACTAAGCAATTTTTAGCATGAACAAGCATTAAGCAACTTTGCTATGTGGTTTAAGATATCTTAAGAGGTGGCTCAGCAGCTGAAACCCAGGAAGCATACCAGCATCTTTTAATGAGAAAACATTGTACAGACCACCGGAAAGTGCTCTGTGGATCATGTTTGAGATGATGCTTGAGAAACAGTAAGCTGTCTGAAATAAGACTGAAACACACCACTTCTATGCTGTCACACCACAGCAACTGCCTCTTTTCTTCTTACATTGGTAAAACAAAGTATCTTGGCTGCACACTGAGATGACAGGTTTTATTATGGCTCTATTGTACACTCACTGCAAAGCATCTAATACATTATGCTTTCAGTTTTGTTCTCTGTAGAGAGAAACTATATTACAGTTCTATTAATAATCTGTTAGTGAAATTAAGGGCTTAAAGCCAACAAAAAGATAACTGTTGTTACTACATCAAAAGATTTATGTAAGAACATAATGGGGTTTTAGCATGAAATAAACACTTTTTAATAAAAAGATGATGATGTCCTACGTTTGTGGAGTAGTGTATTTAAAAAATAAGTTGCAACTGCATTTGAAGTAAGCTCAGTATTAATGTCAATGTCAGAATGTTTAAAAACACTAAAAAAGAAAAAAAGAAAAGAAAATGAAAAACAAATTTTAAACAGTCTGTAAAGCATGCATTTTACTGAGACAAGAGGTGGATGAGCCTTTCAGAGCTCTCAGTAAATAGGTATTTTTGATGTACAGAGAGCCAGTACATATCCTTGTCTGAATAAGTCTTTTCTTAACTACTTTATTCAGTATAGGAGCAAGCTATTTATCATTACTATCATCAAAATATCACTGACATTCAGGTCAATGAAGAAATTTTGATTAAGAGTTTTTTTTTCTATAGTGTAAAAGAAAAGCACCTGAATTTTATCCTCTTGAGAATTGTTGAAGAACCTTGTCATAATTCAGCAAAACAGGATGTGCATGCCTTTAATCACCGAAATGGTGCATTATTTGGGAGTCTAATGGACTTCTGCTTTGAAATCTCCTAATGCCTGTGGAATCTCACTGATCCAAAAAAGTACAGATTCTTTTCTATCACATCAAATCTACACATGGCTTTTTAGCTATTCCTTACTGATAGAATATATCAGTATTTTTTTTAAATGATAAAATTGGAGTGAGTTTGAAAATCTTCCAGAG
>VWYO01026121.1:39273-70723 GCA_013400275.1 Rhadina sibilatrix | reverse complement strand
TTTTTTTTTTTTTTAAGTTTCTTTGCAGGCTGAGAAAGTAGTAGTGATCAGTCCTATTGTCCTGAAAAAAACAGTGATGCTGATTGTTATTCCTCTGATAATCCACTCTCACCTTGCATGTAAAAATGCAGCTTTAGAGTTATATTACAATAGCAAATCACAAGAAAAAATAAAATCTAACACCTAGCTGTCCCTGTAGGAAAGCTGGATATTGGAAAGTAAATAGTAATGATTTATTTCCAAACAATAATAGCACAAACATATTAAAATATGGAATTTAATACAGTTTGCTTTCAATATATATGTAGCCCTACTGGGTTGAAATGAGCAGTCTGATTCCTACACGGTACATGCAGTGTGAGAACAGATGTGCACACTTAGGCCAAATACCAAAATAAATTGAGCAAAAACTATCAATATAAAAAAAGAACTCAAACCTGTAAATAAACACTAGGCTCTCAAAGAGCCCTTCTATTAGAAATAAATGTGGTAGGATAAACAAACAAACAAATTTTGTTTGGTTTTGTTTGTTTGTTTTGTGTGCGTTTGTTTGTTTTTGTTTTTGTGAGGGAGGAACTGAGATTCAAGAAAAGTTCTATTTGTTCAAACAGGCTTGTCTTCCCCATCTGCCTTTTGATTGGCATCTTAATTGAAATCTATTATTTTAATTTTTTTTCCCACTTGTCCATCCATCAGTGCTGGCAAAGACAGTCTTCTTATTCTGTTTCTGGGTGCTGTTAGTGCTCTTCCATTTAGTTTCTTTTATATACTCCTGTGTGCATTGGGTCAAAGACTTTCTATCCAGACTATTTGAAGCCATGCACTTTTTAAATTTTTGACTTCATTTTATCCTGCATTTATCCATTAAGACATATATTATTTCTCAGACTCAACTAGAGAGTTTTCTCTCTATGTCTATGGAAGACTCTAGTTATTACATATGTCATTTTCAATAATGTTCTTATATTTATCTTTCTGAAATACTGTTAAATAATTTGCCTTTGCCTAGAGCTTAGTTTCTCCCAAATGATTTATAGGTTTCTCTGAGGTTCCTGAACTGCAGCAGTATATAAGACATAAGAAAATATGCTCTGGAAAAAATGGATGTGGACATTGAGGACAGAAATTCTTTTTAAACAGAATATGTGGAGGAGGAGAAGGAGGAGGCCTATTTGTGTATTTGAACTTTTATTAGCCTCTGAAAAGCTACTAAAGGTGCTATTAAAAGTATGTCCTTTTTGTATGCATAATTGCTAGCTATCAGAAAGTTACACTTTTTGGATTGATTTTTTTGCCTGCAAGTGCATGAATCTCTGATCTTTAGCAAGACATTCAGTCTTCCGTTGCAGTTATGATGTTAGAGTTACCTTTAATTGTCAAGTGCAAATTTCATCTCCTCTCCTCTCCTCTCCTCTCCTCTCCACTCCTCTCCTCTCCTCTCCCTTTNCAAAAGTAGCATTTCATTCATAAATAAAGTTATTTCATTTGCCATTTGGAGCGTTTCAGCATTTTAGTGCTTTAGCAGTGCTAAAAATGCCTCTTTCTGAACGGTTTGCTTATTTTATTAGCTCACTAACCATTATTTATCCAAAAAAACACTCTAATCAAAGAAACAATTATTATGGATTCCAAGGAGTAAATAGCCAGGGATTCAGTGCTTCACAGCTAGACAGAGACTTTCAGTTCTAACTGTCAGTAAACATATTCTGCCTTCAGATGATCATGATTTACACAAGCACTCTCTGACAAGCATTTTTTTTCTGGAAATGTAGTCTCATGAACAGCCAGAAAAACCCTCAGCGTCATCTGTATACTGGGTATTGGAAAGAGACAAAAAAAATGTCATAGGTATTCTAAAGGAAAGTCATCCTACTTTTTTATTGTATAATAGTATTGATTCATTAATGTTGCTTCAGGAATACTCTTCAGCACATTATGCATCATGTCTAATGCTTGACTCCAATACTTGTTGTCATTCCATTCTTCAGCAAGATACTAAATAAAATGAATTGCCCTTGGCACAATGACAATGAAGATAAATGTCAAAACTGCTTCATCCCAAACTAAATGAAAAACATCTAAGCATGCAAGCTCAGTGTGTGCAATCTTTGTGGCATTAAATAATGTATTACCTAAAAATTTCAAACATCAGAATTGTAATTTTGTGCAACTTTTCTCCAATACAAAATATGTGCTAATAAATATAGATCTATATTTTAAAAAATTAAATATCATTGCAACAAAAACTTCCATTATGCTGACTTGCTTGGGAAAAAAAAATAAAAATCTTAGTTTGGAAAATTATACTAAAAAAATAGACAATTGCAAAAAAGACATGAGGTTTGATTAACATTGAAACAAAAATAACAGACAAGAATTGTGGATAAAGCTGGTCACATGCATTCTTGGTATCCAAAAAACTTCAGATTTCTCAGCAAAAATAAAACACTTTCAAAATATTTGTACCATCAAATTAAAAGAGCCTTCAGACACAAGAATAAATAGTAGTGTAAAAAAACCCAAAACATAATATTTAAATTTCTAATGGGTAAAATTCAAAACTGATAATAACAATTAAAAAAAAAACCCCAAGATATCCTCCTGGTAAACTGGTTTTTTCTATGAAGATTAAGCAGTACATGAAAACCCAGCAGGAAGAACAGCAGGTGATGACTGTAATCTTTATCCTTCTGTATCTGTGTAATAAGTACACTTTTATCAGATACATGAGTCCAGGGTAGAAGAACTGAATGCATTACCTCTGCAGTTCAAGCATTTGAAAATCCCTATGTGCTTCATATTTTTGCCTGCAGCCCTAATCCTTCTATCCTTAGAGATGTCATAAAATTGCGTTTCCTGTTTCAATCAAAACTAAAATATCATTCCTCAAGGATTATGCTGATGCCTATTTCCTAGTAATGGGGGTCTGAAAAAATTTCAAAGACATATTTTAGCTTAGACAGGTTCATGTTTAAATTATATATTCCAAGTAAATACATCTGTCCATGTCTCTGCTTTGTCAATATGATCCCCCAAAAGAAAAAATACTGGTTGCTAGAGTAGGTTCTAAAAAGAAGACTTGTCAAATATTAATGAAGGCAGGTAGAGATGGTAACCTAGTAATACTTGTTTGAATCTAAAAAAATATAAAAAGCAAGGAAATTGTTATTTTCTATTTATCTAGGTAAACTTTTCTTTCTAGTATCACTGTGGTTTCTGACTATGGCAAATGTGACAAGGCCAAAAAATTTGTTTTTCCTATATGTGTTACAAGACTCCTGGTAGAAAGCTGTATATCTCTTAACTTTAAAGTTTATGCTCCATCCATGAATACTGCCCTAAATTGCTAAATTTTTTTAAACATGACCATATTTGGTCAAAACTTATCTCAATGATCTGGAATAAAGAAGGATTAATCTTAAGTAGCTTCAGTTAAAGTTAAGTGTCTAATCTAAATCAGTTTCCCATCTGCTCGTACTTCATGCCAGCAAAATGATGTATATCCAGAAGATAACTCTATTTCTCACATAATAAATCTCAAACAATGAGAAAGAATATTTTTTCAGCTCTTTTCCCACCCACACTTTACTGAGATCCTCATAGGAAAAAAATAATCCTAATTCTTTTTTTAATTCAGAAGTTACAAGCAGCCAAACACACATTGATAACTCACTCAATGTGCTGTTGACTAGGAAAAAATAATAGTGGTATGCAGAGAAAGTCTCATTTTAATGTAAGTAAATCCTTTAGCATCATGCTGTCAACAGAAAGTAAAAATAAGGTGAGAATAAATCATCTTTATAGCTGTGGCAGGACATACATATTTTCACCCTGTTAAGTATCCAGATTGAGTTGAAGTCAAGCCCCAAGCAATTTAACTTCTTCTGCCCTTTGTATTGATTTTGTCCACACAGATAATCATCTACTCTCATAAGCATATGGGTTAAGCACATACTAATTAAAAGCAAATTCAGATAACATATAAAATAATTTCTATGCTTGCCTGAATGACAGACTAATTTGGTCTTAAAGCTTCATTCAGCATAACAGGCAATATTCAATGTTCACAATTTTGCAGATTTTTGTAAACCTCTCTGCAGTAACTTGATGAAAACTTTCATACCCTTAAAAACTCTGACAACCAAGTATTTCCTGCTGAGTCATCCAGCTGTTCCGGGTGGCATCTTTGACACTATTAATACGTATCATAATGAGCAGGACACAGCTCTCTGAAAACCTGAGTACCTGATGTACTCACCACAGGTGCAACTTTCACATTTATTCTTGGGATCTCACTCACCTTCTTTTCCTATGTTCCTCATTCCCAGTGGACTATTAAACCAGTAATATTCACATTCCCAACTTCATATCCCAGTTGACAAATTCTCTCCCATTTATAGAAATGTTACCTAGGTCATGCTCATCCCTCTCTATTTGAAAACCAAGCCTCTTTCCTGTCAGGTTACTGTGTGCATCAAAACCTCTAAAGATGAAGCCTGTGAGATACATGGTATTCACTTCTAGTACTATTCAGTTCCACAGCACTGCTGCTTCAGTAGACTTAATTGACTTATCACAAGGCTGCTCCACAAGCCTGCTGAGGGTAGGTAGGTGGTACAGAAGAAGCAGTGATGTGTGTTATGTGAAGAAAATTCATGACTGAGGAAAGATCTGGTGTGAAACCAAGGAAGTGTCTGTGGAGACCCTGCAGGTCTCTAGGTCTGAGAGGATGCAACAGGAATGATGTGATGGAGATCTGTTACAGCTTGCCTTAACAAGATGACATCTCTGAAGCTGCCTACAATTAAGAGGAATATCTTGATCAGAACCCTTGGTCCATTATAGGGGATTTTGACCATATGGACATCTACTGAACAGGTAATACAAACCTTGAGCATCGTGGAAGGGTCTTCAGAGCACTGAGTATGAATTTCTAATGTGAACTTAGGGTCCAGCCAGGAAATACTCTGTTTGACTAGCTGCTCAACAACAGAAAAACTGTTGTGAGTGGGATTGCAGATTTGGAGAAAGGCAGAGAAGGTAAGATATGGACATGGACTCTAGACTCTAGACTTCAGGATAGAGACTTATTTAGACTTTGACTTATTTAGAATATTGCTGATTGCCCTTGGAGCCTCCTGCAAAGATTATCCAGAATAGCTAGCTGACTTTTGAAGAAAAATTATTTTGAGGTCAGGAGAAAAGGACTCCTTCATGCAGGCAGCCCAGAAATTTCTGTCGAAGGCTTGAACAATTCTATAGACAACTTAAATGCTAGAAATTATACAGGAAGTGAAAACAAGGACAGAAATCAAAGGAAGATTATAAAATAATTGCTCATGTTATTAAGGATAAAAAGACCAAACCCTGATTAGAGCTAAAACTAGTTAGGGACATAAATGTAACAGGAAGAGCTCTTACAAGTATGCTAATACTAGAAGGAAATTCACAGAAAATACAAACTGCTGAATGGGGGAATCAGTTGACTGATAGATTACATGGAAAAGGCTGAATTATTTAATGACATTTTCACCTCAGTCAAACACTGCTTTTGAAATTCTGCACATATTTGTCTTATTTTGGAAGCAGGCTTACAAATGACCAAGAAGCTTAGAACAACTCAGAAATGTTTAACTTAAGTACAGGATGCCAGATCAAATTGACTTCAAGGTGTTGGAGGTGCTGACTGCAGGGAACTGCAAGGCTACTATCATCTATTAAAAATTATGGTAATCAAGAAAGGTCTTCAACAACTTGCAAATTGGAAAGGCAAACATTATGTTCATATTATTGAAACTGGAAAGCAAATATTATGATCAAACTTGGAAAAAGGCAAATATTTTTCCTTTCAGCTCCCTTCTGTTCTATAAAGACAGAAGGGAGCTGAAGTGAACACTAAAAAAAGCAGCCTCATCTTTTACACCAGAAAGTTCACAAATAGCATTCATTTGGAATTAATTTCTGAACACACATGGAAAACAAGGCAGTCAGGAGCAACACACAGAGATTTAATGGTGGCAAATCATGCTCTACAGTCTTAATGACTGCCATGATGAAACATGGAATCAGGGACTTCGGATTATGACATAGAATGCAAACTTGACAAATTTCTGGATGATGTTAAGAAAAGTGACTGACATAAAGAATTAATGTCAAAAATTAATGTCAGCAGGATCTGAGGAAATATATGGATTTTGCCTAGAGAAGACTCATTATACTTAAGAGGCAGAAGGGCCATGCTCTCCACCCAGGGTTAAGTAGGTGTGGCCAGTGGAGAGTGACTGGATGAGCTGCGAGGACCCAGGCTGAAAGGACCTGAGGGTGATAGTTGACCACAAGGCCAACAATGTCCTCTTGACCTGAGATGGATGAACTGTGCAGAACCTGCAGCAGAGGCTACAGGGGACTTCAAGAACATGATTGACACGGGGAGATTGAGTGAGAGGAGCTGTTTTTAGTCTGGCAAAATTAAAGCCAAGGGCCATATTTGAAGAAGCAGAGATAAAAGCGTTGAGCAGTAGCAAACAGACGAAAAGGGATTATAAAAGGGACAGTGGCCTTGAAGAGCAAACTGGATGGATCTGGTTGTATGTAAGGAAAATGTTTTCATGATGAAATACCAGGACCCATAGAAAGTTTGGCTGCACCATCAGAGAAGGTCATGAAGTCAAAGCTTCGGCTGAACAACTCCAAAGCAAAACCAGAACACTATTCAACAAGAACGCTTTTTAACATCCTAATCAAATTTTTTAGCATTGTTTATCTTCATCTACCTGAACTGCAAAAGTTTGAAAATTTGAAGGCAAAATGATTATACATATTTTACTGTTTAATAATACATATTTTGCAGTTCCAGAAACCTAATGTTCAATGTGGCCTCTCCTTTTTCATGTCACAATTTAGATATTTTAGCTATCCCCTATAATGCATTTTCAGTTCATTTGTGACTGCATCTTTCCAAAACAAATTTGAATTTGGTTACATTTTTGGTTTTATTTAAAAAAAAAAACCTCCCTTTTGATACTCTACATTTTATTTACTGTCCTCTTTGCATACAATAAAAAAATGAAGATATTTTAAATCCCAATTAAAGACTTGTTTAAGCCTGATGTAGGATCTTCTACAATGTCAGAAAAGTAATATTTTTACAAAATGAAAAAAATTATATAGTGATTTCATTCAGTTAAATTCATTCCACTCAAAAAAACACATGCTTAGTTTAAATGGAACAAAACCATAACCAGGCAGATGGAAATATTTCTCATCCATTTTCAAGATATTCTAAATTAAGTTAGAAAGCTTTGTTTAAACAGCCTATAGTAAAGATGGTGTCTTTAGCTAGCTTTTGCACACAAATGCCACACATTTACCTTAACATAAGATAAAGTCAGTACAAATTACTGAATTAAAATAAGCCTGTTAACACAAGATCATCATGCAATATCTCCTTCTCAACAAAAAGAAGAAGGCATATGATCAACAGAAATGAATTCCAAGCGGATTAATTGAGTTAGTTTTATCACAGTGACAGCTGTGGTTTGAAAACAGAGGAATGAGCTAAGCAGAAGTCTCTTTTAGCAATACAAAATCAGAGAGCATTATAGAGATACTGGATAAAAAGCAAACATTTTTTCCAAAAACAGACAGATGAAAAGCAATTTTAAAACCAAATGTATTTTCCTATTTCATCAATAGTACCACAACTGTAATAGTGATAATCACAACAGTAATCAATATTTTGCTCATTGAATTATAGTAATTAGAAATGTACTCACTTTTGCAGATACAAAAACTTAAAAATGTTTTTCTCTAGGAAAAAGATCTTATTGTACAATTATTTTTCCACAATTGTATTTATTGCTGTTACAAAATCTGTTTAAATGGAAACAAATAGTAGGCTAAATCAAATAAATTCCATTGCATTCCACATTACATATAGATTTTGGTTCATTTATAATCTTAGATGGTCTAGCAATTTAATTTTCAAAAGTTTTCAATCCTATTGACTGGGTCTTTTAGTAATACATTTTAGGTATTAATCTCTCTAACAAAGTGTCAAAGTCTCCACTATAAATAATGGGTTTGTCATATGCCCAATTGCTGTCAATTGCTGTCAAAATTCTCCAGTTATTCAAACGTAGGTAATTCAAAGGGAGTTTGTCTGATCAACATGGGGCTCAGATTCTCAAATTCTAAGCTTCTTATCCTGATTAGCCAAGTGGTTTCCATTCACAACTTGGAATGCAACCATATTTATTGGTAAAGGATATTTATTTCAGTGATAAAGTTAAGGAAACAAAGAAAAAGACACATTTATTTTAAAGAAATATGTAATCAGCACTAATCAAAAGATTGCAGGTTTGGTTTTTGTTTTTTTTTTTTAATTTGGGACGTTTTACTTCCTGAAACATTAATCTCTTGCTTGACATTAGTCTTTTTAATAACTACAGATGCCTATTTAAATCTCAGCAGATAAACCTCAGTGCAACACATTACTGAACAGGTGAATTTTTAATAACGTAACTTCTAGAAGAACATCATCCCTTACCTGTCATAAGGATTTTTTTAATGCTTTCCATATGAAAACTCTTGGCTGATTTTGCTAACTTGTTTCTGCCTCTATAAAGCACACACTACACATTGCAAAAGCAGAATTTTCTGCCCACTGGTTTCAGTTTATGTAAATGGAATATGTGAGCCACAAAAGCCGCTGACAGTGATCCAGAACACACATGTAGAAATTCATCTCCATTATACTCACCCTGACACCAATGGGTCTTCACTGAGGCAAGATCAGGATCACATCATTTAGCAACTCTCAGTTACTGGTTTTCTTCTCACAGCCCCTAATTTCCAAAAACTTTCAGCATATTCAATATGTTTTGAGTGAAGGAGTTCTACAGCTTCCCTCCACATTGCTTAAATAAACACTATTGTTTTGTTTGTGAGCTTCCCAGTGGCTAGATTTGTTTAATGCCCCTTGCTACTGCAGACTTGATGCCATTCATGATCTTGTCACTTTACTTCTCTTTCACACTTCTGTTGAGCAGAATTATTGCCGTCACTTCACAGACAGAATCTAATTGTACCATTTTATTTTTCTACCTTTTCATTCACCTTCTGAAGCTTTTTCAGTTTGATCACTTTGTTTGTTTGTTTGTCTTCCAGTCAAGGAACTGGGCACAGTATTTAAAAAGAAAAAATATCATGGCCTACTGCATATCTATTGATTGATACAATGATGTATTTAGTATTCACTTATTTTCTCTCCTGCTTTCCTAATAATCGTTAACAGCATACTTGCATTTTTTTCTGACCTCCTAAACACAAGACCAACATATTCATAGAAACATTCAACTGCTAAATATAAAGCTAAGTGAAATATGTAAAATATAAAATTGTTCTCATAGCAGTTTACATTTATCTTCAATTAATTTAATTTTTAATTTCAATAACCAGTCATTCAGGCCACTCCTATTTAACACCTTTAATAACTTAATATGGTCACCAAATTTACCAAATAATTATACATTACTTTTCCAGCATATTCACATATTCAAATATATTTTGAGACACATGGATCACAGAACATGTCCCCTGGAACTTCACTCTTGGCCTCTGCTACCTGTGAAAATTGACACAAAAATCACTATTTTCTCCAGTATTTTACATCTTTTTATGAATGCAGGAACTTTTCTCTTAGCCAGCTGCAGTTTCCTCTGTGTTTTCTCTTATCCATCTGTACAATTTCCTGCCGTTTTTGGTAACACTGACAACATTGGATGTGTTCTAGCTCTTTTTAGAAATGTATTATTATAGTTTGAACTCTTTTTCCCCCTACTGATTTAATGGACCATACCTTTTCAATCTAAACCTGGCAACATAGTTGCAACCTCACATCTCAAAAGCTATCAAAATAGATTTTGAGCTATTTGTATGAATTTCACACCATAGGTACCATTTGGCTATTTCATCCCTGAGTATCTTTAAAAATCTTAGCCATATACCCCTTTGTTTTGCTTTGTACCACCTCAAACTGACAAACCATGACTTCACATGAGCTCCCCCACAAAAAAATTCATGTGTGAGAACCTACAAAATTCCTTCCATAACATGAGCAGAATTAAAATGTTACACCAATTTTATTTCTATAGCTTCTTCTAAGTACTTCTGTTTTCCTTGATTGTCTTTCAGCAGTACAGATGGACACCCAGACTTCCCTCTGCTCTGTTGTAGAAGCAGAATTTCTTAATTCTTGTTTCTTTCAACTATTTTAGTTGATAAATCTCTTAAGTATCTTGGAATTGTTTTGATTATGTTGCTCTAGGTTTGTTGTTTGTTTGTTTTTTTAAATTTATATTTAGTCTTACATTTAGTCCTTACGTTTTCTTTAAAAATCTTCAGCTATCTGAAGGATATCTTGACCTCAGTAGCTTCTGATATCCTGCTGATTAGCCATGTGGTTTCCCTTTTACCCTTTCTCAAGCCTTTCTAGCTAAGCAGAATGAATTTGTTCTCTGCCTTCCATAATACCCTAAATAGTCTCTGTGCCATCTGCCATGACTTAACCTTCTTAGTATTCTTTCCAGATTGTCCCGAACAGGAGAGAGTTTATAATTGTCCTTGTTTATAATTGTCTTTTCTGAAGTTCAGCCCAGCTGTGGGGAGATTCAATGGCTTCCTGGCTCTGCAAGGATATTGAATCCAGAGAGAAGTAATTTGAACAACACCCACTTGGCTTTTGCTTCCTCTCTCATGGCATCTTCAACAGTCTACTCCATGAAAATCATTCATTTAGTCTCAGCAGTCCTCTAACATTCCTCCTAAGATCCAGTTTTGGTAATAGCCTCCTCTCTTGGGGGGAGCTCCAGGGCAGAGTGATAGCTGTCCTTCCTCCATCCCTCCTTAGACAATAACCTACCACTACCTTGTGGTCGGGTTTTATTAACAGCATCATTGTCTTGCTATGTACCCAGCACATCACTGATCAGAGAAAAAAAAAATCTGTCCTTTGGGGATTTTCACAACATATGACACTTGGGGCAACTCTTTCAGGTGAGGGACACTTTTATAACATCCTGGTGATCACCAGGTTTTTGTAATATTTTTCCTCCTCTCTGCAAAAGACCTATTTTAACACATTCCAATTTTTCTCATGGATGATGGTGATCCTTGTCTTTTAAAAAATTCAGCTGCTGAAATTATGTCTCGTAGACGTGTGTGGAACTCTCAGCATTTTGTTTTGCATACCTCATCCTTTCAGGCCTATTGGCTGCTTCAGGTGGCTTTTCAGATGCCAGCTAATGAAACAATGCACTATATAGAACTTTTTATGTAGGCATTTCTTGTATGCTTGACACATAAACCTACAAAAGGACCCATCAGTCACTGTAAAGTCATCTTAGTCGAAAAAATTCTTCTGGTTTTGTCAGTATGCTTGGATGAATGTAATGGAAATAACACAATTTTCTGGCTGTTCAATGAGATTGTCTCCTCTGGTTCTAAACTACAAAAAAAAGCACTTCAGTGCTAATTATTTGCCAAAAATTTCTGAAATTGTGTGTTGAAATGCTATCTCATGGGAGCATTTGTAAAAGATACAGACATCATCTCAATGTATATTCAATATTGAATACTTATCTAAAGACTAAATTTAAATCTGTGAAAATCAAGCAATCTGGGTTTCTCCCAATGACAGTGGTAGTAAAATAAGACATGATACATGATATTGTATGTGTGCACACAAACTGAAATTTACTTTTCAGCATGAAGTCCCAGTTAAGTAGAGATGCAAATAACAGCACGTTATTTGTGGTTTGCAGTGTTGTCTTCCAACTACATTTGTCATTTAAATTAGGCCTACTTGTTAGTATATGTTCATCATTTTTGCATTGCACACATTATATAAAACCACTCCTGGGACCAAGTAATTATTTTTCATATCTCCTGTATTTTTCTGCAGAAAACTGTGCATTGTTTCAGGTGGATTTTGTGCAATAAAAATTTTACACACAAGCTGATCTAGAGCTCAGCATAGCAGAAAAGTATTTGCAAGTAGTAACAAATCATTCCACTGGATTTTATTGGGATATTTTCAAATACAGATGAATGCATTTTGTTCACAAAAATAAGAGCTTTCTTAAGTGTTATTATTAGGCAATAATGGAAGTGTTCAAATTATCATTCTGAAATTTTCTTATTGTTTCAATAATGTTGTCCCCTCCTTAAGCAACTGAATACTTGTCTCAAAGAACAAGCTCTCCAATTTAAAAATATTGATTATCCAGAAAGGGAGGAAAAACCAAGCCCATGCCAGTTGTGTGTCCAAATAATGCATTCTAATGACACAGAATTGGCATCACAGTAAGATGTGTAAGCTAAATCGTGTGTGAACAAAACACAGCCATCGTTCTTTAACAAATACAAAGGTTTCGTTTATCCATTTCACCAAAGGAAATTGACTACCAAGTTTCAAAAAAGGAGTCAAATCATAAGATCATCCCAATTTTTGCCGAATGAGAGAGCCTGACTTAATTTTACTTAAGTTTCCGATTTCCTGACAAACTTCAAAAGCTGCTTATGGCTTCAGAGTCACAAGCAAAGACAGAGCTCGTGTCTTTCACCAAAAAATACAGTAACAAGAGCATCTTTTGCAGTAACAGGAATTGTGGCACTTACTTCAGCAGAGCTGCCATTTAATTCATGAGCAGGTAAGGGTGCCATGCGTGCACACACACACAAACATACACTCATAACACTTGTTAGCACATTAGAGCAGAACAACACATTCTTAAGATATCTGCCATTCACAAGTAATCCCACAGATTTTTTTAAATTAATTTTTGTCGTTGAAAGGTTGTTTTTTTTTTTTTTTTCTGTAAGTGAGCACTTAAACACTTCCATAAAGCAATGAACTGAAAGAAATGCCTATTCAGCTTTATAAATCAGATACATATAAATGGATTTAAGACTAATGATTTAAGTGGACTGGGAATCAAATGCGTTACTTTTCTCTTCAAATTGCACATAGGCTAATGGAATAAGAAAAAAAAAGAAAATATTTTTATTCAAAACAGCTTTAGAATTGAAATGTTCAATAACTACAACAAAATTGCACTAGATGGATAACAATGACTGTTCTTAACTGCGAACTGTAGATTGTTCTAAGAAACAATCTTTTATTCTGTAGCTTTTCAAATTATGAGCAAAAAGTATCAAATTCATGGTCACGTCAGTATGTTAAAACAAACAAAACACCAAACAAAAACCTTAGCACACACACCCCAGAAAAACCCAACTCCCCAGATGACTAAACCAGTTTCTGAGTAAAATGAGACAGCTGGCAAAAGGCCTCTGTATAATTTGGGAAATTACCATTATTTGACTACATTCATTTCATTCTTAAACATCCAAATGTTCACTTACTAAAACTCACTGATAATAAAAACCCTATCCCATTATATATTTAATTTCTTCCTGTGGATATTAAAATAAACTATGTTCTGAAATTAAGAGTTAAAATACCTCCTTTTGTTTTCCATACATATTTGCCTATATAAATATACTTCATCATTTTACAAATTACAGTATTTATATTAAAGCTTTCATTCAGCAAATCATTACAGCTTAACAAGAACAAGCAATCCCTGTGTTTTGGTTCTGTCTTTAAATCACTTTTGGAGATAATGAAAACCAGCCCAAATGAGTGACTGCAAATAATACAAACAACATATTTATTTAGAAAAATAAACTGAAAATGTTGCTTGTCTGTTAGATTTCTCCATGAAGTATAGACAAATGGCTAGAAAAAATTTTTGTCAAGTACATATTACAAATGACTTCTTTAGCAGTAACTGGGACTTAATGTCAATGTTCAATAGGAACATTTTTTGATGTATAATTCAATACACTAAATTTCTCAGCTGCTAATATGATAAAAAAAATGGATGCTATTAAAAAAGATTATATCCCCTTTTTAAATACACCTTATCATGTTGCTGCTTTTCATATATATACATATGTATATATGTATGTATATGCATGTATTTATTTCATCCTAAGAAAGGACCATAGTCCTTTCTGTGAAGAGATCCCCATAGTGAAAGAGAGCATAAATGTCTTTCTTCAGTTCTAACTTTTTAATTCCTTTTAGAGCCCTGGCAAAGTATAGCTTGTTGTGATCAAAAATCTCCTGGGGCCATCTGTGCAAATGGTGGCACACATCATTACCCTGAATGGAAGTGACAGTGCAAATAATAGAAGTGCATCGAGATGCAATCTCTAAGAGCGGAACTTCCTCAAAGTTGGGTGAAGGACAGGAGACAGCATCCTTTTAAGTGACTGAACCTCACTTATGCCCTGTTCCTGTATGGCTTTGAATATGTACAAGGGATGACAGAGGTTTTCTTCCCCACAGACAGTAACATTCCTCTGTTACAATAAATGTATCCATTTTCTGAAATTATGTAAGAGCTTCATTTCTCCTTTTGGCTACATATTGAAATATTTGTTGATGCTGGCTGTACCCATAAAAAACTCGTTGTTTGGTACTCTGGATGCTCAGCACAGAACTCAGGTGTCAGGCTTGGAGACAGCAGTTTCTGCAATGGGGCAAGACATTGAGTTTCTTATCATTCTTTCCCACTAAATGGAATTTAAGGCTGTGGCTTTTGCCAGGAGTCAGCTTGTAGCTGTCAGGTCTGAGAAAGATGATTCAATGCAGATTACACTAGTGATCAGTTGTGCTCTGACTTCAATGGTTTTTCCATTCTCCACTAAGGGTCAGGTTTCCTGGTTACTTCTCAGATCTGGCCTGCAAGAAGTCACAATGATGAATCTGATATGCAAATTAATTGACGTGCCTCCAAATATAAATATTCCTTCAAGCCTGAAGGTGCTGTTAAAAAGAAAAGAAGGGCAAAGTTATAAAAAGTGTTACTTTAAATAGGCAAGTTAATAAACAAAACATAATTTTGAATTATCATTCAATTTTTCATGTAAGTAGAAGTTCAACAAATAATGGTATTTTGAAACTTGGTCTTTTATAATTGCATTTCATTATGGATACAAGTCTTGGTTTTCTGCTGGGTTAAATGGGTTTAACTTCAATGGTGTCTTTGAAATTACATTATTTACATCCCCTGTGAAATCTAGACTCTAATACTTGTTTATAAATTAAATAGAAAGCAAACTCAGCAGAAGTTCCATATCTGACAAGTAAGTTTTCTAGTCAGTAAAATATTACATAAAATTCTGATTTGGTCTTTCACATTCCTTTTTGTGAAACTATTTTAATTTGTATAAAACACTTAAAATGCTGCATTCTAATGCAGAGGTTCACTGACTGAGTTTTCCTAGCTTTATTTATTAGTCACGATAAAGCAGCAGTATCAAAAAAAGAAATTTTAGAATACTTACCTGTTGGTAGATAGAACACTAATTTGGACTAAAGGATTAAATTCACACCTCCTGAGAAAAAGAATAACAACTTCCTCATGCAGTTTTGGTGAATTACACGCAGAGGTANAGAATTGTTAGAGTGGCCCAGTGTAACACAACAGTCTAGGAAACATGGTATAATAAATTTGTGATACCACTGGCTTAGCAGGAAGTTGTTTTCTTAGTCAACTATTCAGGGTTGACTCTCATTGTTAATGAAAAAAAAGAGTGCTCTAAACATCTGTTAGGAGCTTACTTTGAAAATGAAGACCATCTTCATATTACTAAAAACACTCAACACTCTCTCAGTTGTCAAAGTTTCAGGCTTCAATTACATTTGGGCTAATGATTCCTGTATGTTATTACCTCATAAAAATCACTAAAAAAAAAGATAGTATCACTCTTGAATGCAGCTTAATTCTCATGAATAAGATGAATATTTATAACATACATTTTAAACAATGATAATGATAATGGTACTCACAAAAGAGATAATGGAAATACTATTTGTTATCAGAAAACAATTGCACCCCAAGCTTAGATTCTGAATATAGCAAAATACAATGCTGAGCACTGTAGACATACACTTCCTCATTGGCAAAGCAGAGGAAGCTGAAAAGTTAATTTGGGGTACACACCACCTAGCAACAACTGAAACACCAGTGTGTTAATCAACATTATTGCCACTCTAAATCCAAAATGCTACTAAGAAGAAAATTAACTCTATCCCAACCAAACCCAGGATGAGTTCTTACAAAACCAGGAAGTGATTTATCAAGTATACTTGAGTTTCTCCATCATCTCTGTCATTGAGTTGTCAACCCACACAATTCAATTCATTCCAAGTCATACAACCATGTGATATCCACCCCCATTCCATCAACATTCTACCAAGGAAAAAAAAGCTGCCTTTTTTTCTTTATAATAGCCATGCTAAGGAGTAAAAAACTATGAAAATATTTTCTACTTTCCACATTAATAAAGAATATGTTCAAACTAAAAATAATGGTTGAACTTGCTCAGTGGAAAATTCATTAGGTAGCAATGCCTGCATTAAAAGAACAGTTGCTCCTCTTGCTACCTCTCCTAAAAATCCATAAAAGAAAACCATTATTGTACACATGAAGAAGTGAGCAGCAAGAAATAAAAGACCAGTCACTGAAAAAAAAAGTGCCTACTAATTACAGATTCCTATCCTAGACTGTCCAGTTTTTAATCCCATAGTCTATACTGCTTATGATAGCAAGGCTGTACATTCACTTGTGTATATCTAATTAATTGTTACAAAATAATTTTGTTACATCATGCCTTGTCAATAACCTCATAGTAAAAAATCCCTGACCTTATTAAAGTCATTATTAGGGAGCTAGGTCTCAGACAATTTACAGGAAACCATTTTGTTCACTCATGTCTGTTCTCCCTTTCAGCACTTGGGCAGCATCACCTTCATTCTCTTCCTTCTCTGTCATTCTCTTCCTTCCACAGCATCAATATTTAGTCCCAAAAGCCAGAGAATCAAAGAAACCAATGTTGCTGTTCTTCCCATTCAAAACCAGATAAACTCTTCTGTAGTAAAAAAAAAATAAACTTAACTTCTCTGCATGTATTACCTGAAAACCATCTATGTCCTTCTTCTTTGTTCTGTTTGTCACAGTCTTCTTAAAAACTAAAAGCGAATCTAGACACATCTACAAGGACATCCTCCTACTAATCATGGCCATGACCAAATTGTCTCTGGACAAATTGCTACGTAGAGCCCTGTGGATGGAAAATGTTAAGGAACAAGGCTACTAAGGGAAGCCTCCTTTCAGCCTCAGGCCCACAAAATGGCTACCCCATTCCCAGATACAGAGAAATTGCATGATCAGAAGACACCAAGAAATTTATAGAAAAGACATTATCAACTTTGAAGTGATATGTGCAGTCATGATACCAATGATCACAGAAAGGAATACTTTTAGTGTAGGTTTCTATGCCAGACCTCATGTCTTTTATCAAGAAAATAGGAGAAAACAACTAGGAAATGTACTTCATGTCAATCGAGAAAGGGAGATTTACTGGATTTACACTAAGCCATGTAATTTCCACATCATTTAAAGTCTGGTAAAAGCACTTGAAAGACTAGCCTAAAAAAAAAAATCTTCATTATCTGGGCTATTTTAGTCCAGACAGTATAACTTGGACATATGTTATTATGTGTCTTAAGTACACTGCAAGTCAGAGCACAAGTCAACCTATTAGTTGTATTCACATATTTAGGAGTATAACGAAAGTTCATATAGAAAAAAAAAAAATTACAAAAAAATCATATTGTAATATGTCTTCCTAAACATACTGCAGATATCTTCTAGGTATTGTTTAAATACTAATGGCATCTGTTAAGTTGCCTGTTGCATAAATTACTTATTCCTGAAAGATATGGGAATATATAGATTCAGACCTAGACTATTTTATTTATATTATCTTAAGCTTTTTACTCTTTTAGGTAAGATTAATTACTATGCTAATTCCCTCAATAGAAGAATTACTAAAAGCAAAGAGAATGCTCCTCTAAACTTATGGGGATTTTTGCTAGTTTCTATTGTCCAAGAAATCATCATCATGATACCTGTTGAGACATTTTTAGTAAAAACTAAAATACTTAAATCTGAACAACACAACATGTTCATAAATCCACCACCACACTTTTTTTTTTTTTTTTAGTAATTATTCCTAGTTTTTTCATCAGAAGCATCAGAAAATGTGTGTAATTGCCCCTCCTACTGTTTCAATCCATAAATAATTTATGTGTCAATGAGTAAATAAGAAATCCCAGTTCTTATTGGAGGTTTATCTTTTCAAAATTAGGAAGAGATTGAAAATAGTATGAAAAATGAAAATATTTGCACGTTACAAATAAAATGTACACATTTGCCTTTTCTTCTTTACACACTACAACTGGTTTATGCATTGATAGTGTGTATTAGCTTCTACAATGGTATTCCTGTGATCTCACCAGCCTCTCCTAGCAACAATTCCTTAATGAGATTATAAAGTTCTTTGCCGTGCCAGTTTTGCTATCTCCAGAGCTTTCCCCATACATAGTTCTAAAAAGGTAATCCTGAACAGAAACCCATAAATTATGTCAGAAAGCATATGATGAAAGTATTTATTAAATATGGTTATCAAACTGAACTCAAAGTAAGTTAAAGCAGTCTATTTGTAGCTGTTTCCTATCTTTGTCTGCTTCCACAACAAAATGAAGACCACCAGAACATTGACTCTGAGAGCTACTGTAATTTTTTGTAGGGAGAAGCACACAATCAATGTCAGAGGCAACATGCTTATCAATATATGAAACTTGTAAAATCTCCTGCTTGTTACTTATGAACTGCTGGCCAAATTAATGTGGTGCTTGTCCCAGTCAAGTCCCAAGTAGTTTAGATTTGAGAGAAGTAATATGTAGGACCTACNGGGTTGGGGTGTTTTTGTTGATTCCACTAGTTTCCAATAGAGCTGATATCTAAGTAACCAAAGTTACCAGGTATCTTGACATCATGGGAGTCAGTAACTTACATTAGGGGTTTCCATGATGAATGCAAAAAACGACAAAACTCCAACCAAAAAAATGCTAATAGGGTAAAGAATGGCACTGGAAAAAGACCTAATGATGTATCCTGGGAAAAGCTGGCAGTCTTCACTGGCTTCTATTCACTGGTCAGAAGCACATAATCTTTTAAAAGAAGCATACATAAAATTTAAGAAGAGTAGTATGTACAGGATGCACAAAAAGCATATCTAAATTAGCATTTCTAGAATCCCCTTTTGGCAGTGACAACACATTTCTGTTTACCACTTTTAAATTTTAGAAACATTTTTATCAGGTAATTTTTCTTCACATAACCTTCTTTTCATTTGCCTTTTTGGTCTCTTAGGTGTCAGAAAACTGTTTTGGCAGTATCACAATGTATAGAATTGGTTATGCCAAGTGTGAATACAGTCCTAGGAAGCTTATTTATTTTCCCATGACTTTTTGGATATGTTATGATACATCTTTCATGAGAAAAGTTTTATAATTATTTGGGAGAGTGGCTTTGATTCATTTTTTCTCTTAGATACATGTTTACCAGCTCCCAAAAAATATTTTTCTCAAAAAAATCATCTTCTACTTAACTGACACATACAAAAAAAGCAAGAAATCATGAAGAAGATGAAACCAGCTTCTTCTTTGTACAAGCATATAAAATTTGAACTATGCATTTAATTTCAAGTTAAGAAGCTATACTTTACCCAATATTTATTTGCAGACAGGCTTCTGATGTAGATTTGCTTAAAAAGCACGTCTAAATGCACATAAATGCTTGCTTATCAATTGTTGTAATATATATGTTGATATGTATATATAAACATTTATTTGTATATTTATGTGTTATTTATATGTCTTATGTATATGTATACATATAATGTACATATAGATATATTAATCATCTCTTTCTTCTACTCCTTTTGGATAGGTGCAGGACAAATCTTGGACAGTATTCAGAAGACTTCAGCCAGTTAGGCTGTAGTTTGTGAGGTCACAGCCACGGCTCAAGTGGCCACTGCACTTGTGCCAACAGCAGCAACCCATGTGAGAATTACACTGGGTGGCTCTCTTTACAGAGAAGCACTCACACTTCAGCTTAGTTTCATCCCTAGGAGATACATCCTAATGATACTATGGAAATTACTGTGAACTGACAAACACTTTATTGTCTGTGGGTGGTTCTTCAACAGGAGATATCAATTGCTTAGCTATAAGTTAATTCAATATGAAAAGTACTTGAGCATTGCTTCATGGGGATTATGAAATAATTTTTACCATGTGCTCAGTACACAATAATCATACCATAAAGCCAGTCATGTGTATGAGGCAGTTCACTCTGTAAAAAAAAAAAATTGGCTGTCTTTCTGGTTTGGTTGCAGATTTTTTTTTTTTTTTTTTTTTTTAATTGAAGCACTTGTTTTAATCAACATGTTATAAGCTAGCATTTTATTTCACTCTATCCTTTTCAGGCTCTACAGATTTCTGTTTATTTTCAGAAGTAAATACTGTGAAATATTCAACCTACAAGCCAAAACACTAAAAAAATAGAGTTTTGATGCTTGTTGAACTTTAGCTACACTCATGAAAAAAATGCACCTTACAGTGCCAGTGGTGAACAACTTGTTTCTTCAGCACTCTTCTCTGAATATGGAGGAATGCAGATGAATGTCTACCTAAACCTGAGGCCTATTGCTGCTTTCCCAAATTAAGGCTGTGATGCTCCAAGGGAATTTCCTATGGTTCAGAGAAGCCACCTGGACCATTCATTCTTCACTGCATTTTTTTAATATAAGGGTTAGTTAATATGTGATACTATCTTCACCTTTCTGCGCTTACTTTTTGCCCACCTTTTCGTGCTGAGTCAAAGCAAATTTTCTCAATTATTGTGAATGCATATCTGTGAGGTAGAACAAAGATTAGTAAAAGAAAGAGATGCAGCATTTTATTTCTAATGATTAGTGAAATATAGCTAGCAAAACACTTGGGAAGTTGGTTACAAAGTTTTTTTATGTAGTTTCATATGGGCAATATCAGAGTAAGTAAATATTGAAACAAAAAATATCAAGGATGAAGCAGGATTGCATTTGGAATTACTGCCAGATTATGTCACATCTAGTATCTAGTGCTGGGAAGTTCTTTATCAGTGCTTCACCTATTATATTGCCTCTTTAATTAAACTGAGAACATTGCCATCATTGCCTTCCAGTTCTTGGCAAAAAGCAAAAAAATGGAAGGTCTGACATGAAAGAAAAGACACCAGCACCCTGTACCACGTGTAAGTCAGATTTTTTTTCCATAAAAATTCAGATGTCTTGTGGTGTACTTTTAAAACAGTCAGTTCCTGGAGCTGACTACATAACAGAAAACAGGATGATAATAAATATCCCTGTGAACCTACACTCAATGAATAAAAAATAAATTACTTTAGTGTACAGCATAATCTGCATGACAAAGGAAAAAACCTTTTATCAGTCAGTGAGAGAGACGTTAAAATCATTACAACTGAAAGTTCACACAGAATTAGTTAAATGCTTTAAAAGCATTTGCATCTGCTATTATTAAAAAAAAAAATAAAAAAAAGTTTCCATTTTTGGAGTTTAAAGGTTTTTGTATAATTGCATGTCATAAAGTGACCTGTAAATGGTTTGGAAATCATCCTCCCCAGAGTACATCTTCCAGCTGACAGGTGTAACCTTTTCTCATTCAGCCTGAAGCTAGGAAGGATAGATGATAAGTGAGCTGGCAGCCCTCCACCTCCTTATTTTTCAAAAAAACCACCAACTCTATGGGTGAAAAGAGACATGTAGGACACAATGTAACTATCAATATTTCTGCCTTTTTTTTTTCTTGACATTTACTGGTTTTTCATCTATTTCAAATTACTCAAGCAATCCATCAGCTGTGTAGGATTAGGCCTACTTTGGAAGCCAAAAGGACTTAGAAGACATCAGGAAAATATCCATAAATTCTTTGATGCATTTTTTATGCAGTCTGCCTGTTGACAGATGGAATAATTTGTGATTCTAGCTAACCACTCACTGTTCATTACCATGTGCTTTACAGGATTTATTTTTTCCTTTATCATTTGGGGCAAATATTTTGCCACACAAGAAAAAGTATTAATTTCACTGACAGTAGATACACGGAGATTACTGAAATTACATTATCCTGTTCTCCCTAAACATGCCAATATGACTAAAGGCACACAATGATTCATTATTATTACTATTCATTATTATTCTGGTTAGTCAAAATACTCATATTCAATTCTTTTCTTTAAAATAGGTTTTTGTGATTTTGCTGGACACTGAGATGCTCTGTCTTTGTTTCTAGGAATTTTTAGCTACTAGAAATTATTGAGTAGCATAGAACTGAATCTTGAGCAGAAATCTTAAAATGCAGTAGAGGGCCTGAAGCCAATGTATGGAGTTTACTACAAGTCCTCATTCTGCAAGAGCCCATTGGAAGTCTTCCCATCCACCCAAACAGACATTTTCCAGCACAAGGCTCCACTGCTTGAGCCTTTCTGCATTGTGAAATAAAAACACTAAAGCTTCTACACATTAATTTAGCAAGACTTAACCAGTTACTTTCTTGAGTGCCCAAGAAAATCATGGTATAAGAAACAATATAAACCACAACAGAAACTGAATATATTTTTAAAATGGAGGGTGAAAAAAAATCAGGATATTATTTGGTCTCTTCATATTTGTTGTACTGTCAGCAACAAACGTGCACGAAAGAAATCAACCTGGCATGACATTTACATTGAAGATATTTGAAAGACTCCTTATGGAAAATACTATATATTTTCTGGGAATGTTAACCTTGGAAAGAACTCTAATTCTTGATTGCTCTACTAGAATGTATGTGCTTTCAAGATTATAAATATAAATACAGGAATTTATAACTTTTGCAAATGATTCAATGCAAACTGTCCCTTTCAGGGGTCAACTTTTGTTTCAACAGTTCTTGCAAATACCTGTCTACAAAATAAGAGATGGTCCTGTGCATCCTCTCTTAAAACCTACTTATTAGCTTTCTTACCCACCACTCAAACACAACAAAACATATGCAACTGACATCAAAAAGGCTGAAAAATAACAGCTTGTCAGAAATAATAGTATTTATATTCTTCTTAGGCATTCAGAATTATGCCTTTTCATTTATTTTGAGCAATCCTAGAAATGAGTTTCCAGAACTCTTGTTAAGTAGGTGTGCTGTAACATTGTAATATGTGTTAGACACCATGTGACAAGAAAGAAAAAGGGGAAGGAAAGACTGCTGAATCCATACTATGGATAATCCCCTCTGTTCTAGTCATAAAGCAATCTGTTTTGTTTTGGTGGTGGGTGTTGGTTTTTTGGGTTTTTTGTTAGTTTTTGTGTGTCCATGCATGCACGTGTGTGTGCACGCACATGCACAAAGAATTGTGTTTTGGACAGCACAATGGAGAGGGGAAATATTTACTAGACATTCTTATCTGATTAAAATAGTAATGAAAAATAAAATGGCTTGATGTTTCTTCTGCAAACTCAAGTAGAGAAGGTGTAGCTTTGGCCTGATTAAACTTTCTTCACAATTAATATTGAAAAATATATTATTCCTCACTATCACTTCCCCTTTCTAAAGGGGAATGCCTAAAAGAGCATCTAAGTAGGAGCATACAATAACTTTTAAGTGAAGACAACTGGAATAGTTGTTTTTATGTCCAATCTTCGTATTTTGTAGCCACAGATATGTCCTGGATACTAACCTGAATCATCTGTATCAATAATTGGAATGACATAGTTACTGCTTGCAAAGAAATGCTGACCTTTCAAAATACATTCCCTACATAAAAAAAAGGCATTGATTTGTAAGCATCACTGAAAGTAAAGACACTCGATTTACTTTTGTAAACTGTTTTACCTGTGCCTTAGTAATTTTCCAACAAGAAAACAAAGGAATAGAAAAACAGAAAGAAACATAAGAAATTCTTAGCATGTGAGGATATAAATCACTGCACTAATCTCACCTGTAATTCAGCAATCAGCTGAAAGCTCAGTGGTGGCGTAACAAAATCTTCATGTACTGTATCAAAACTGAAAAATATATAAGGGACAAATGAAAAGCTGACACCTCATTTCTGAAAATCCTTTTTCCACACCACCATCAGACTCCATTTTGATTGAAGTCTTACCACTCCTCCCACCAACACAGAGTGTGTGCTGAACACTAAATTGCTGGCTATATCCTTCTGAAGTCTTCTATTAAAAGTCTCAGGATAATTGAAATTATTTTACTTTGAGAACCAAATTTTAGATTATTTTAGGGAATTTCTAAACTTACTCCAGGACAGAACGGTTGAAACGATGTTCAACTGCCATTGTTGCTGCAATGTCAGGTAACTCCACTCATCCACAAGAGAATATGGCTTTATTTAAGGACTGGGGGGAGGCAAGTTAAAGAATCAGAAAACTTCACCTCCTCTGTAGCATGTGAGAAGTCAGCTTCTGGTGTGAGACTGTAGCAGGAAGGACACAAAGAATTTGGTGACATTTTCAGTTGCTGTTTAATGGTTGTTGAGAAAGCAGGAAAGCTGTCACAAAGCATGACCTGCCTGGTGATCATGTTTGCAGAAGCAGTATCTCAGGGTCTGAAAGAGACCTGATGGGAAACTGTGGCTAATGGGGAGTCTTTAGAGGTGATGGCCCAAATGAGTACCCTTGGCAGTGTGTACACAACTCCTGGACACACAGAAGTGGGTGTGTTTTTGGAGGCTGCAAAGGAGAAATTCACTCCATCCCTCAGGCATAGCATACAGCTGATGAGAAAACAGATACTCTGCCCTTTCAGTGTAATACTTATATTGTTTTTCCAAAATCCAACCATCATTTCAGTACTCTCTTTTCTTCTGCAGCATCTTCCTCTACCAAAAACTCAGAGCAGCCATGAGCAGCTGAAGCTGTACTGCCACATACAGAAGCACAGAGTAGCTATGGGTTTAAAATGCCTCAGGCAGAGGAAGCAAGTCAATTTGGATTTCTCTTATCTCTAGCAACAGAGGGCAAAAGAAAGGCAGTCTATAAACTCCATCTCCTTCTCCAGCAATTTGTAAACCTAGCACATCTGTCCCATGCTTTATTTATGAGTGAATGAAAAACAATTGGATTTGTGTCAGATGGAATATCTAAATGCTGAAAGGAATGACAGATTTCGGTTTTTCATTTTGGCCATACAAATACACAGTTCATGTTTACTTTCACTACGAGTCAAAATCCACTGTCTCTCCTTAGAGTTAAAATTAAAAGGATGGATACAAACCCTTTGCCCCTGCTGGCTTGCATTACTTGAAATAATGTCACCTCAGATGGTGAAAATATTGGAAAATTAAAACTGCCACTTTTCTTTTTCTTTTTGACGACTTGGAGTCTGAGGCCACTACTGTGTTAACTATATTTCTCACGTTTCTAATTTCAAGAGAAATGTCACTGTAAAGCTACAGATAGCAACCAAAACAGGGAACCTTCTATCTTGCCTGTGGGCTGAAGTCAAATTATACACTAGTTAAAAAAGGGAATTACATGGTATGCAAGGATTTTCTATAGTAGAGATTGGGAGGTGAATAATTCTTTCCATGCATTATTCTCCTTCCTTTACCCCAAAAATAGCTCCCATAAAGAAGGAAGTTCAAAAACTGCAAACTATTTTAAGAGTTAGTTGAACACTGTACTTACTGATAAGGATGCATCAGTAGTAGCTAAAGTGCATATTGCGCTTTAGAAGCTTTAATGAAATATAAGTCTTCTGCTGGTCAGATAGTAATTCTTTTATAAATCCATGTACAGAAGCAATTACTAACAAATTTATTTTTATTTTAGCTGTCCAGTAGTGGCAGTACAAAAACTAAGTTGGATGATGGTATCTCAAATAATATTTTTTCCATTAAAAAAATCAGGAAAAAGTAACATAAGGGCTTTTTCAGAAGGATCAATATGCTCTTGATCTTGTTTAAAACAGTACCAGAAAGTTCTCTCTCAGAAAATCACAAGATTAAATAGATAAACACACTTTATTTAATAGGATTTTGAAATAAAGGCCTGTTAACTGAGATGGAATTAGAAGGAAAATCCTAGGTTATTTCTGTTTTGTTTTCTTTATTTAAAAAAATGTAATTCCTATTGTTAATTCCTACAGAAACCTGCACACCAATGATGATTAATAAAATTTAAATTTCTTATATAATTTTCCAGCAATTACAAAAATTATGTTTAAAAGTACCCAAAGGTGACATATTCTTAGTGAATTAAAAATCTGGTTTATATTCAGAAATTGCATTTATTCATAAAAATATTGAGTACCTTTAGATACTTAAAAAAAGGCATCGGTACTTAAAAAGCTAATTTAAAAAAATCAGCCGAAGTAATCATTACTTGACTTAGTGCTTTTATAATAGCTTTTTTTTTTTTTTATTTCACTCCTTCTATCAGATGTTAGTAGTGATAAATTGATGGATTTTGATGGAAGCTACAGAAATATAATTTGTGTATAATCCATTTCTGCTCCATGTGATCTAGTGCAGATTGATTTCCACCTTACAAACAAGCCTATAATAGAGAAGCTACATGAAAGGGACACTGCACCTATCTTTGGCTTGTTCCACTCTCTTCATTGTGGTGATGCCTCAGAACAGGTGGACACCTCCACACATACACACGCCCTGCACCTGGGCTGGCAGTACAGCCTGGACACAGGTGAGAGATCTGCATCAGGAAGAAAGAAATCTACAAGAGCTGCAGACACAGCCCCATGGCAGAGATAGGGATGACTTGTACTGCCTCTTAGCAGGCTCCCCAGACTGTGTCTACACCAACACCACCATGGGATGCAGACACAACAACTGGCTGGGCTTGCTGCTCCTGCCCCAACATCTTGGTGTATCTAACCTGCCTGGCAAGTCTCCACTCCTCTGAGGCCAGGCAGGCTCACAGCCAAGGTGCAGCAATTCAGTATGGTACTTGTTTTAACTTGGGAAAGTTACATTCCGAAAAATTCATAGAATTGACAATGAGTATTGTCATTTTTCTTCTTCTGGATTTACTGGAATACTTCTATTAAGGCATTGTTTAACGAAGGTGGAATTTGCTTCTTGAAAAAAATGCAAATGTCCTCTCCATGGAAATGTATATTCACAGTCTTGAAACCTTCTCAACATGTTGATCCTTACTGCTACTGTCACATGACTACTTTGAAAGACTAGAATACACTCCAATACTTCTACCTTTTCCTAAAGAGTGACACTGTTATAAAACATTCATGTTCAAATGGGCCTACCCATCTAATCTCTCTGGACTTTACTACTTCCATAGGCATTTATTATCCCAACGTTCTAATTATTTTAAATTTAGGTATTTTTTCCCCTCATTGTCATATAATACACACGAACTTGCCACACATGAAGGAGGTGATAATCTCAGAAGGGATTGTTCCAATTATGCAAACTTATGTAAATTTAGGTAACACTAAAAGTATACTAAATTTCTCTAAGCAAATGGAATATTTTGTGAGACATCCAAGTTGCTAGCAATCCTCTCCTCAATTTCTCATCCATACAAATTGTGCTTTCTGCATGGCTGCCCAGCCCTCTGCTCTTGCACTGTTCAATACCCATTTTATTCTGACAAAGCTCCAAAGATGAGAGCATGCTCCCTACCTATCACATGCATGCAACCTTCTTCCCACAAGTCATTTACTTCACTAATGACTTACAAAACTAAAACATTCACTGGTTACACAGCGAAAAACTTGCCCCCATTTCCTGTCACAGTTTCCTCTTTGTTATGAATTCTCATGGGTCCTTGGAAAAGTCATTGAGACTCTCATCTAGTTTCTTTCTGCAGCTTCTGAAGAATGTTGACCCTCTGCGGGCTCATCAGCTGATTTTCACAGAGAAACAGGTTTTATTTAACCATATAGCATCTATTAGAGTTGCTGAAAACACTATGGTTTTCTACAGTACAAGCATTACAATACAATGAATTTGCAGTGTTTCTCATGTCTCAGTTCAACCTCTAAGCAAAAATAGATTTATGGAAGAAAATTAGTTAAACAGTTTGTTTTCCTCTCTGATAAATCACATGCCCTGCTTCAATTTAAATAATGAAAAGAAAAAGAGCTATTGCTATGTCTAAGTAAGAAGAATATGGAATTTATATACATATTTCACACTTAAATGCACTTATAAAAATATTTTGAAATTGCATTTTCAAGTCTTGGTGGTTTTTTTTTCCCTGTTTATTTTCTACAATGCAAGGTTAATTAGCAGTAACAATGCAATTTGGCCCTGATGTCAGATGTCACAGCATTAATTATTACAGAAAATACATAAAACGATACTCAAATCCTAGTGCACTGTGGAGTTGTTCATTAATTTTAAGAAGGTTTTAGCAAGGAATCCTAGGTTGAACATAAAAAAAACTAAGATGAGATTTTAATGTCTCTACATCATTAACTACTTTAGGGTGTATTTCAAACTCATAAAGCTATCCCATTTCATACCCATGGCAGAAATCACATAGCAGGCCAGGACTTTCTAAATAATGTATTTATTAATTTATTTATAGAATATTTAAATGCAAGTAGCTGTAAAGGATTGAAAAAGGTGCTCTCATATCTAACTCGTGGTTTAATTAAGAAATGCTTACAGTACTTAAAATTTCAGTTTTAAATTTACTTTCTATAGCTTCATCTAACCTACAGAGATTAACTGAAGTATTTCACAGTACTATTAGGAGGTATATTTTCTTTATTCTCTACTTAATTTCAACAAAATCTGTAGGATGCACAGCTAACCATTATTTTAAAGATAATATGAAGATAATGTTAGACTCTTAAAAGCAATTTGTAAAATTATTATACTTGCTTAAGTCGTCCAACTGATTAAGTGCCAAGAAAATCCACTGGCCACCTTGAAACTTTGTGCTAACCTTATTTCTGCCTAGACATTAAGCTTTTTTACAGATGAAATTTCTTAAAACATAAATTTCAACAAGCTGAAGTGCAACCAACATGTCTAAGGATAAGAATTTGTAGAACACACAAGATTTGTACTATCAGAAAAATACATGATCATACTAACATATCTGTAGTCATCTCTAAATGTTACAATTTGTGACATCCATTAGAAACTGCAAAAAACCCCAACCTTTTTCTTCATGTTTGACCTTAATCATTCACATTTTCATAACAAGTATTTTCTTAAAATAATTTTATTTATTTAAGCATTATTATCCAATTCTGATCATAGCCACAGGGCTGAAATTGATTTGTGCTTATCCCAAATACCTGCATTTTGTACAACCGGTGACATAAGAGACCATGACTCCAACAGACGTTCTGGGCTACAAAGCACACATTTCTGTCTTCATTAGAGACACACAGAGGACCAATAACATGTAATTTTTAACTAGCTCTCAATTGAAAATGAGTATTTAATTTTAAGCTATTTTCTCAAAAATTGAAATTTTAGAAGTTTCTCCTCCAACAGACTTCTCCATAAGAACTCGGAAATGTGGACTACCTGAAGATCATTTCTGCTCTAGAATCAATTTTCCTCCTGTAACCAGACTTGCTCTTAAATTCATCATCCTTAACATCCCAAACTACTAATACTGTTTTCTATCTGACCCATCTGCTTCCCAAGAGAAGGAAAACCTGTGTGCTATCCCCATCCCTACTGATGATCCTGAAATGAGAAAAATGCTAAATTATTTACATGCAAACTGCTGTCCACTGTTTTTCAAATGATCCCCCATATCTCAAAAAGGCAAAAAAAATATATCCTACAACTTATTCTGAAGGAAACTGTCAAGCTTCTTGTTCAGGATGTGAGTACAGTCTGAGAGGTTTCTGGGCCCCAAAGAGTCAGATACCACAGCCATGAAGATGTTGCACCACTATTTTCACCGTGATTTCTAATACAAATTATTCAATGGCAAAATTCTCTGTCGAACTTGCATACACAGGCTATGGAGAGGAATCTCAGATACCATTTAGACTTTAAGAGCATTCACCAGAAATATGAGCTGCAGCACCAGCCCCAATGGTACTGATTTATCTGCCTGGAGAACCTTATGGGTGCAGGCTGGATCTGTAAAGGGTTTATACCCACATTTCTGAGGGTACATCACTTCCTTCAGTGACATCAAACTGAAGGGAGTGATGTTCCTCTGAGCACCATCTTCCCCAAATCTCACTGTTCCAGTGAGCCAGAACAGAAAAGAATCAAAAACACACAGTGAGGTGATCAGAATAGAACTATTACTATTAAATAATATGCGTGATATTAGAACTCTAGTCTGTAATACTGCTATCATGGAAAAACCAGACTGTCCTCCATAGGAAAGTGAAAAGCGTGCACAATCAAAAGCACAAAACAAAGCTTCATTTCATGGAGTGGGAAAAATGGTAACTGCTGGGAAACAAAAATATAACAGAAGATTAAGAAAAAGCCTGCTTGGGCCAAACTGTATTTTGATTTGCATCTTAAGTCTCTAGAACAGAATTTAATCTGATTGCACATATAAAAATAGAGGTGTAAACCAATCAAAACGATTTTCAGATAATCCAAAGTTCACATCCAGAACAAGAGTTCTCATGGGTGACTATTTCTAAAGAAAAACTGTTACGCATACCACACTAAAATTCCTAAGACACAAGATGATACACAGAAAAAAGTATCACATTTATCAGGATTTTATTTTGCTTTTATATGTAGGTATCATCAGCCAACTGAAAGTGTGATCTCTATTACGTATATTCCATGCAAAGCAATTTCAACGAGACTGCTTCAAATATTCAAGAAGAGCAATTACTTCCAATAAAACTGAACAGCAAGAACATTGCCCTGTCAAAGTGAAATATGGCACTTTGTGAAAACAAAAAAGGAAATATCTTTGTTTTGTTCCTGGATATATCTGGTCTGCCAATAGTTATGAGAATTTGAGGTAATGATGTGGTACAAACCCACTAATTTACCTTAGAAGGCTCATTTGAAGTTCACCTAGCCCTATGTTACATGCCACAAGTAAACCTGATAACACAGATACACAGAAAAAAAACCCACAAGTACATAATTGTAACTTACTACCTTGAAATGTCTATTTCAGTGACTATTGAATAGTGGAGATGCCTTTACTCAATTATAGCTGCAGTTTACAACCTAACGTGTTTTGAGCTTTGTAGATAGGCAAAAGACTTTTGCAGGGCTGAGCTACTTTTCCTTGCTGACATTCACAGTTGTCTGGGATTCAGAAACAAGCCTTCCTGTACATAATTCCTCTGTGTAAAACTGAGCAGATCAAATCCACTTGAAGAACTTGCCTTTTTTTTTTTTTTTTTTAATCCATTTCCTGGGTTGACGTTACAATGTATCCCCAATCGTCTGTATGGTTTTTGTTGGTTTCG
>VWYO01026121.1:10176-38854 GCA_013400275.1 Rhadina sibilatrix | reverse complement strand
TCTGTATGGTTTATGTTGGATCTGAGAGTAAACGGGGAGAAAGTGCACAGTTTGTTTTCAGGAATCTCACAGACTGGCCTTGAGAAGAGTGAGTCACTGGCACCGAGACACAGTTTTTTTCTGGCAGCACTCACTTTCGCTTTTGCTCTGTAGCTAGGTGAGTTAGCTTAGTTAAGGCTGAAAAGCTTCACTTTTTTTCCTTTTTTCCCTTTTTTTTCCCACCTGTTTGGTTCAAACCTCCCCCCCCCAGACTAAAGACCCGGGGGGCGCTGGGGAAGCTGGCATCTGGACCCACCGGGACTGATTCGGCGCAACAACATCCACCAGCGCTGGAAAGATTTGAGAGCAGATACCACCTACAGGAGGGACTTTGTTTTTCCTTAATTCATCACCCAGTATTGTTCAATTTATTGTGCTGAGAGAGTGTTTTGCTGGTCTAATAAACAGGTTTCTTTCCATTCTCTCTCAGAGGAGTTTTTCTCCTGAACCGGTTAGAGGGGAGGGGGGAGGGTTTTCCCTAGCAGTTCTCCTCCCAGATTGGCCTTAAACCATCACATCCATACAGAGAATGCAATAGAAGAGAAAGGAAAGGGAGAGACTTGAAAGATGAAAGTAGATTTTGAATGTTAAAATATCCTTCTAGTAGTGAGAAAAGCAATGTTTCTTTCCCTCTTGTGATTGGATTTTAACCCCATCTTCTATTAGAAGACAACCATGTTTCCAAATTACTGTATGAGATTTTCCCCTATTTCTTACTGCTGAAACTATGCAACTTTTCCAGAAAATAATACACAAGTCATTGACAGACAGCATGACTGCAGTTAATTACTCACTACAGAGAATGGGAAGATTCTGATGAAAAATGATTATAAACAAAGAAACACATTTTATACCAAAATGTTCTCAGTCTTGATCTCTCCTCATTTCTATCCTAATACTGTGCTATCCAAAAGGATTTTGACAGCTACCCTAGGGCACTAAGCAGAGAAATTATACGCAAAAATGCTTTCTCAGGACCTGAAATCGGATGCTGCAGGTGGATTTGCCAGCATATCTCTTAAGCAGAATATGCTTCCAACCCAAAAAATTCTTTAAAAGTTAAATTTTCAAGGCTAGGTTTCAATAGATCTCCTAGATTTTGGTAACAGGTGAAAAATGCAATTTGGGTCTTCTGGATCAAAATGAAAATGATTTTGAACAAGTCTGCCTGGTCAGAATGTACCTCAAGACCTCCCCTACACTCAGCACTATTTGGTGGCTTCCTAAAAGTGAACAATCCTCAAAAATACTTTCTTCACCTTTATTTTATTTTTATTATTATTAAATAAGTGTCTCTTTCTTAAAGTCTGCTAGTGCAACAATGCTAAATGTTCTCTGACTGTTCAAAAATTTTCATTTCACATGCCCAAACATGTTGCTCTGCATCACACTTTTCTCCCAAGAGACACAATCTGCCCCCATAACCCGCTGTACCTGCACAGTGCCCAAATATATGAAAGGACAGAGAGAGCAATTATGCCAGCTGTCACACAGGCACATAACAATGTCCTAACACAGTCACCACAATTTACTTCATGAAACTTAAGAGTAAAAAAGCAGTAGTCTCCTCATGGAGTCAAGCCAAAGTCGCCCATATCATTAACCCCACAGTTTGTACTCTTCTTGACTGCTTCAACTGGTAATTTTCTGAGTATTTGCAAGACACAAGTAAGGCTGGTATTTCTTGTAAGTGCCATTTTGTTATATAGAAATATAAGAAAGCCCTGGATCTACTGATGACTAATAAGTAACTAGTTAGCTAACTAGTTATCATAACTACTACTATAGTTATTATAAATATTGTAACTATATATAATTATTATTAAAAATAATTATAGAGCTATCCAGCTAGATAGGAGAAAGAGAAAATGGATAATGTTTTTCTCAGGTGCTTCTCTGAATAAATTTTCCAGGTAACTGAATGCCTGAAGAGAGAATCTAGATTAGGGAAGCAATCTAGATTAGGTTTAATGTCAATCAAGTTACTGCAGTAAGAGACTTGGGAAGGAATTGAGTGGTCTGATTCCACTTAATTTCCACCTATTTGCATTCATCTCTACATGTAAAGTGCCTGAGCTCCTGTCCATAGTAATTTAATCACCACCATTCTCAACCTTTCATCTAGCCTGAACATTTTATGAGCTAGCTATGGGACTATTTTATGCAGTTGTGATTTTCTCTCTCTGCAAGGCAGATGAAAGTGAAAAGTAAGTGAACACTTTCATGAAAAACTATGGTACAAGATTTGTTGTTATTTCAGAAATTGCGATAGTTTTCAACTCTCAAAAGAATGAACTGCATCATGGGCTGCTTCATTGCAGGTGATATTCAAGGAAACAATGTTTGACACTGCTGCTGGAATATTTGCAAAGCAATTCTAAATGTTAAACGCTTCTGAGAAATGTTGAGTTGCTGTTGAGAAAAAGGGACTCAGAGGTGACTAACAGTAATGTAACTTTATCTGTTCCAAAAGTTTCCAACTGAGGCTCAGGCAAAACTAAAGTTTGGGGATGTTTTTTTTGTGGTGGTTTGTTTGTTTGTTTGTTTTTTTGTTTGTTTGTTTTAACATCTTGCTCAAACCTTTTGTATTAATGCGAGAAAGTTATCATCTATGTAGATTTTGTTAGTAAATTCAAAAAGGAAATACATCTCTTAGGCAAAAAAAAAAAAAAATAATAATCCAGATAAAAACATCCTTTTTTGACCAAGTTATTTTCTATGTGGCACTTGTCTCTCAAAGACGACCACATCCACTCACTAACTGTGCATACTACTATATTAACTCAGTGGGCCAGAGGATCTTTGGATAGTACACTGACAATATCAATAAATATTGGAGCAACAGAAGACACATTTTTGTGTTCAGGACTGGAAAGACAGGCATGATTATGCTCAATCAATCCTATGGGAAAACTCTAGGAAGGAAGCTGATAGTGTCACTAACTAAAACCAATGAAAATTCTAAATGGCTATATTCTCTGTTCCAACTATAGACAACAGTAACATATGGTACTAATGACACAGCAACACAGAAAGACTGAAGCAACTGTGGAAAGTGCTCAGCAAACAGCCTGAATGGACAGACTCACATAAGTATAGTAGATATCCCTAGAGAAGGAAAAAAATGGTGCTAAACATGACTTCAGACAATATTCAGTTGTTAATACAGTAAGACTGAAACACAGTTTGCAAATTTATGAGGAAAATTCAGACTCAGAAACATACACTTCATGTTTTTGAGACTTTTTAACTAATTCAAGAAAATTAAGATCAAACCACCCAGAACCACTGCATACATGAAAGAATTCTAATATAGCTTTCTACAGCTTGCTAAGTCTGAAATAGCCCATGGCATACACATGCATTAAAACTACCTTTCACAGTACATTAACCTCTGAGCAAAATCTGTTTTAATACATGATTTAGAAAATACATAGAAATAACCTCAAACATATCTTCTGGAGAGAACTTCACAATTAAACTAGACATTATTATTAATATCTGCCCATTAGTGAAAATGATGTTGAGATGCTGAAACAGGCAGCAACTTTCTAAGCCAATATTTATGAGATCCTTTTAGTCATCTCCAATCAGTTCATTGAGATAAAAAGATCAGGGGAAACCTGAAACTGGAAGGAATAGGTGGAGTCCATTCCATATCAGAGCAGACTTTAGAGTTATACCAGGTTGCTTTAGGCCTTGCCTCAAAGAAATTTGAATCTTCCCAGAGACTCTGCATGTTTCTATGGCATACTGAGCCTCTGCCTTCAACACTTACCAGCTCTCAGCATAAGAGATGTTCATAAATAACTCTGTTTTCTGATGCTTGAATGCATAACTGTAAAAAATTCTCAAATTTTTCGGAGTGCCCAAGGCTGGGTTAAATGGGGCTTCAAGAAATCTGGTCTAATGGAAGTTAAATTTCTCAGGTATATAGGAATTTAATCTAGAAAATGAAAATATCTAATAAATATTGACCAGTCTGCATTAGGAAGCAATACCAGTTAGATGGTATCCCCTTCCTGGTTTCTTTTAATATGATAGGAAAGTATATTTAAAAAAAAAAAACCCAAACCCTAAAAAAACCCTAAAAATAAATACAGCAAAATAATTACCATAATAAAATATACATAAAAATCTCTGAATATCGAGGATAAATCCCACTAATGGAAGTTAATTTTTAGTATCCAGAATAGTTAGTACAAGCCTTGTTAATTTACAAATCTGCACGAGCAATACATTGCTTGGAGAATTACATATCCTGAAAAAATTAGTACAGTCCAGAATAGTATGTATGAATAACTGCAAATTTACCTTGCAAGAAAAGTATTTTTATACAGCAATATAACAAAGAGTATATTATTTCATCTTTCCAGATGGGCTGGAATGAATTTTATTAATTTGTCCTTGGGATTAATCCCAGAAATTTCTGTGGTGCAAATCTGTGTGTGCTTGTGAAAAGCGACAGAGTCTGGTTTAATTCTGGAGGATAATCTGTTACAGACTTGTCACAGCACATTTTGTAAGGAAAGAGCAGCGGGGCACCTCATGCACCTGCTGCCAAAGGCCAGACCCTGGGAAGAGCTCTCCACCACTCCCCAATGACTGCGGCAGAACACAGAAGTGAAGCATGTTTCTGTGATTCTTCAAGATGCTTGCAAACTTACACATTTCAAACTCAGGAACTATGCTGCAGGCTTGAAAATTTTTCTGTAAAGTGGAATATCTCTTTTGCTTTGCCAAAGATACAAACAGCTGAAATTTTATCATGCAGATTTAAAAACATGTTGTCTTAAGTATTTTGAAATATCTGTCATTTGAATGTAGCTAGTTTCAATAAATACTTATTTATTATTTAATTCTTTTAATCTTATTACTCTGTTCCTAAACTACACCATTAGACCCTCTTTTCCTAACTATTTCATAAGCTGTTCCAGACAGACCCTATAATACGAATGCCACCATTTTCAAAAGTTAACCAAATGTAATAACAGTTCTTAAGAAATAATGTTTTTGTAACTGTGCATAGCACTAAGATTTCTGTAACAAAGACAGTAAAAACCTCTTTTTGTTCTCCTGTGAATTAACCTTTTTAAAGAAATTAACATTTTTGTTTTCTTTTAAAGAAGCAGATCACTTTTTTATTTTTTGTGAGTGTAGACCTAAATTGTCATTCTTCACCTTAACTTTATAAATGCAATTTTGCATTATCTTGCCCAACTCAATGTGAAATTCTACTTAACAACAGCATTTCACATAAATTTTAATATTTAATAGGACTCATTGTTTTTCTAGAGATGGTGGGTCTAGGTTAAACCTCTAAAATTTCAGAAAAAGCCAGGCATTAAAACATACTTAAAAGCAATGCCCTTTTAAACTATTCCAGGTGAGAAGGGGTGTCCAAACTGGAGGAAATCTGCAGTAATTAATGTTCCAGAGCTCAGGGAAACTTTTTCATTGTAGTACAAGACAGCTAAGGATGACTTACATTGTGGGGAAGATGAATAACAATTTCAAAGTTGTAATGGACCAAACACTATTTCTACAAATGGTTATACTTACACTGGTGAAATCTGTCTATTTCTGCAGGTGCTACATTTGGCTATGGGTCTATAACCAACCAGGCTCCACAGCCACAGACTATTTAACATAGAAAAGCAACAAACTTCTCTTTCTGAAGTTCAGTGTGCAATTATAGAACAGAGCGGCACAACTATTTGTGCCTTAAACCTTCAGCAACATTTACAGCAGAGCACAGTGAACATGAAATATTATCGTGTCACAGATGAGCACATGGATTTCAAGTTGAAAATACTAGAAAATTAAATTACATTTTCATGTGATCTGTGGTGGATCAATTGCAATTCCACTTTGCATTTAACTGAAGCATGAAATATTTTGGTAAAAATGTTTGAAACTATGGATTCATTTATCAACCTCCAAATTGGTCCAATATTTTTACAGTTTGCTACATAACAAATTCCAGCAAACTGGAACTCCTCTTTGGCCAACTAAATTAAATGTAACAGAAACAATAACACACCACCACCAAAACCCAACAAGCAAAACACCAGACCAAATAACAATATTGTGTTTGTAATATTTGCAGCTGATTTATCATTAGGCTTCAACTACATCTAAAATATAGAAGCTGTCACTACCCTATCAGTATTTGCACTATGAAATCAAAAATCCAAAGTACATAAAGAAACGCTAATACTTCATATTCTTTTCTTTCAAGAGGTAGTTTTGGGGGAACAGATAAAACAGTGAATGTCATCCCAAGAATAAATTTCCAAGATAAAATTTTTTATTTCTGGAAAAACAGCACGATAATTTTATTATCTTTGAACTGAAAAAATCATAACAGAATGAATGAAATTTGATATATATCAAATGTATCATAAATAGTTTTATGTAGAAAGTACTCTGAATGTTTAAAAGCATTGATTGACTGAAAAGACAAAATTAACGGTACACAAATTTGAGCAGCCATAAAGGGATAGAATAACAATGGAAAAAGAATAAAGTCTTTGAGGCCTTCAAAACTTTTACAGGTGAGAAGGACCAGGTGAGGATCATCTCCCCAAGGTGAATGGGGCCTGTTTGCTTCAGTATCACCACAAACAGGATAGTACAGAGTTGATGTACCCTCATCTGGCATTTTTGGCTTTATTTCATCTAAAAGGGGAAAAAGCAGCAGAATTTTGTTCCCAGTAAATTCACAGCTTTGGAAGATTCAAGTCAGACATCCTGTTTCACTGAACGTTTCAATGACCAAAAAACCACCATTTTTCATGGCTAATGAAAATCAGAAATAACAGTATAGCTAAATTATACTTTTGGTTATCTGGTATAGTGGTTTAGCACTTAGACCAGTCCTGGAAGTGGCTTTCAAACAGTGCAAGTCTAAAGAGCAAAGCAGGCAAGTAATTCCAGTTAAATTCATGTGCTCCTTCTATTAAAGGGTTATTTAAACTATCATGGAATTGTCCAGGTTTTATCTTACCAGGGATTTTCACTCCTAACTTAGGCACAGATCTGTCACCATATATGAACCTCAGAATCTATATACTATTTTTATGTAACTGGTCACTGCCACTGCAAAGTATCCTTGAATCAATGCCTCAAGCTGAAGTTTCTCCCTCTACACTAGGTATCTGACTTTTTAAAAAGTGCTTATCTTTGTGCTAGATTATTACAGTGTGATTTTAATGGCAAAAGACTTGGATACTGTGAGCATTGTTTTAAGTGTAATCAGAAACATTATCCGGGAAAAATCACTTTATGTGTTCTTACCACAGGCAGTTGGGTACATGGCCTCAAATATACCAATGGCCATCTGATGACCTCTGTTAGTAAGTATCAGTATTAAATACATTATTTATTGCAGCCATTGGTCAAGAGCTGCCTAGAAGTGATCCTGTAGCAAGTCTCCCAGCACTGGAGGCTTGCTCTGCCTCACCACACTGTATAAGCAGCTAGCTTCTCCGAAGTTCTGTGAGAACAGTCTTTTTCAATCTGGAGTTATCAAATAGAAGTAGCTATCAAATTACTTTCACAGCCTTAATAACCTGGCACATGCCAAATGAGGTATGTAAGTGCTGTGAAGCTCATCAATCCCATGAGCTCCAAACAAGGCCAAGTGCAGGGGGGCTCAGAACCTGTGCTGGGGCAATTCCTGGCATCAACACAGGCTGAGGAGTGAGCAGATAGAGAACAGCCCTGAAGAGAGACATTTGGGGTGCTGGTGGGTGAGAGGTTAAGACAGCTGCTGCCCAGAAAGCCAATTATTCTGGGCTGCACCCAAAGTAGCATGGTCAGCAGGTGTGGGAGGGGATTCTGCCCCTCTGCTCTGCTCTGCTCTGCTCTGCTCTGCTCTGCTCTGCTCTGCTCTGCTCTGCTGAGACCCCACCTGGAACACTGCATCCAGCTCTGGGATCCCCAGCACAGGAAAGCCATGGATCTACCTACCTGTTGGAGCTAGTCCAGAGGAGGGACACAAAAGTTGTTAGAGGACTGGAAAACCTCTCCTATGAAGAAATCCTGAGAGATTAGGGATTGTTCAGCCTGGACAAAAGCGTAAAGGGAGACTTTATTGCAGCATTTGAATACTTTAAAAGGGGGTTTACAAAAACAAATGGGGACAGACTTTTAGTAGTGGCTGCAGTTATAGGAAAAAGACTAATGGTTTTAACTGAAGGAGCATAGATTCAGCCTAGATATAAGGAAGCCTTTTTTATAATGAGGGTAGTGAAAAAATGGAACAGGTTTCTCTGAGGGATTATTACACTGGAAACATTCAGTGTCAGCTTGGACAGGGCTCTGAGCAACCAGATGTAGCTGAATCCACTCCTGCACATGGCAGGGCCTTGGAATAGATAATCTTCTAGCCCAAACCATTCTATGGTTAGATAAATATGACTGATACACTGCAAATATTAAGAGACAGATTCAACATTGCCATTTTATATCTTAACATGGTAGTGAGTAAAAGAAGAAATGTTAGGGACATTAGACATCACCTGCACAGATTGTTTTTAGCTGAAGCAGTAAGTAAGATATGTCAATCTCTCCCTCTCTTTTCCTTCTTCTTGTCCCTTTGTGTTTTTCATCAACCGCCTTGCCCAGTAGCTACTTCATAAATGCATGATTCTAAAAATTCTTTCTGACATCTGTTTCCAATTCATCTTTGTTCATGCCCTTTTCAAGCTCCATACCCTATCATCAGTACATTGGGCCCAATTCACTCCTGATGCAATAACCTAGGGACTGGCTCTAGGGATGGTTTTGGTCTTGTCTACTAAGAGGGTTAATTTCTGTCTAAGCAAGTTAAAATGATATTTCAATGCAATTCCCTTTTAACTGTCATGTTCTATAAGATGCATCTGTACTTCCATAATTTCCATTTACTCCCAGGACCACTTCCATGGCTTTTACATGATGCCTTAGGTTCTGGGAATTTCTGTCTTATTCTGGTGGGTAGTTTTTGCTTTTGTATTAAGTGGTGCTAGGACTTGATCATAGAGTGATTGGGGCAGGGCAGCTTTGGTTCTAGCAGGGGACTCACTTCTTCAAGGACACTCTCTTCGAGCTCCAGGCCCTGAGGATAAACAATGTAGAAGAGAGGAGGCAAGCAGGAAGGATGAAACACCGTGATTTGGAGTTGTTGACTGGACAACGGTTGGGGGGTATGCAAATGGACTGAAACTTGTAAAAGGGGGGAATCTCGTGACTCTTCCTCCTTTTGCTTCCATCTTGGAGTCATCCGGAGAGAGCTACTGCTGTGGCTCTGGTGCTGCCAGGGTGTGGCCTTGAAGGCCTTAATAAATGTTCACCTTATTTTTATAACTCTCTGGCCTCTGTCTCAGCCTTTAAGGCAATATGTTATCTACTTCATGCTGCACTTCTTCTGTATGAAATCCCAGCAATGCTCTTAGCTTTCCTGTGGTTATGTTAGTCATAAGAGTTCAAAAGAAAACTTGCTGTTTAATCAAAGGACTTCCGGGCATTATGAGAATTAAAAAAAGCACACACATGAAGATACAGAACTCAAGCAAATATCGTCTGCTTATTCCTTGCATATTCAATAGAAAACCAATAAATGTTAAATGTTTTACCATTTCTGCCTTTCATAAAAGAAATTTTTGTGAAGATGTCATTTAGAGATTATCTGTAAACCTAATCTAAGGTGGAATGTCAGACGGTGACGATGAAGTCAGAATATTTTCTGAATAAGCTTGTGGTTCTTGCATTCTTTTTGTATTCTTTTTTCTTTACCTCTACTTTACCCTCTGCCTTTCACTTCAGTGTGGTCCTTCTTTTCACTGCCTCTTAATCCTGCTTATTCATCTTCTCCAAAATTCTCCCCCTTTCAGCCCTGTAATGGCATGGCTTTGACAGTGGCATTTGGCCATGTAATGTTGCTTCTGAGCTGTGAATTAAGGTTTGGGCCTTTGGTGGGGGAAGAACATAATAACTTCCCATTGCTCTCCATTGTACTTCCTGCAATCAGCAGCTCCTTAACAAATGTAACCTCAACAATGCCCCAGGTTCCAGCATCTGATGCTTAATAACCTTTGACAGGTATTAAATGGACTCAAATCATAACTGCCCAATAAAATTTATGTCTTAAAAAGGGCAAGAAATAACAGCATAAGCTTGTTTGCAACAACACTGATACGCACACAGAGAAATGTTTATAGACGTTTTTAAATTTTTCATGTTTGAAATAGTAGCAAGCTGCTGCATTCAAGTTGGAGATTTGGCTTTTTAAAATAAATTATTAAAACATCATTCTAAAATTATGTGCCCAGAAAGAAGTTTCACATTTTGAAAGTTTGACCAGAAGAAATAGTTTTTCCACTGTTCTGTTGGCAACAGTTAAATATTTGCTTCCATATAAATATGGGCATGCCATAATAACTGAGGGAAATAAAACAGTTTTAAAATTTTAACACTAAGCCAAAAGACTGTATTGAAAAAAGCTTCTAATGCAAAATGAATGTGGCACCTGTATAGTTTGGACAGTCAAAAAGCTCTCTGACAGTAAGCAAAAAATGAAGAAAAGTGAGTATATAAAATTTCTGTTTTAATACCTCAAGTCACTTTAAGCTCTTGGGTTTGGAAAAGCATTAATAAGTAACAAAAAAGGACCAAAACACTTCTCCAAAGGAAAGAGGCCAAACAAACTTTTCACTGTTGTGCATTGCAAGAAACAGATGGTAAGTGATAAACAAGTTACCAAAATAAATTGGACACATACCAAGAAACTAGGGAGTAAAGTGAACCACTAAATCCCAAGTCCCTGTGGCACATGGTCTGTTCACCCACTAGATGCATTTCTCTCCCTTTCAGTTCCTCCTTCAGAAGTAAGTCAGGGAAAACGTCTTCTAATCATCCTTCCCCTGCACTCTTCATTATCTCTTTACACTTCACTGCTGCCTGCCTTTAGGTGGATTAAATTTGAACAAGGAATTAATTCTTCTGGGTTTGTCCTGTAATTTATTACCAGACTTTACAAAAACAAGCTGTGAGGAAGATTAGGGCTAAAATGGTTAGCTACATTAACAATAAAACACTGTTTATAAATGAAATTTGTACTGTAGTATCTGGTCCATCCAATAGCAACCACATTCAACTACAACCAAAAATCATGTGTTCTGCTTGCTTATATTAAGTGCAATTTATAAGGTTCCTCTGAAGATACATAAAAATGACCTCAGATCCTTTATTTAGAAAAGGAAGAGGCAGGTTCTATCCTAGGTAAGAGATTATACAGTATATAATTCCATAATCAAACAATACATATACCAAAAGTTTTCTGAAAAATTAGTTCCTGTGCTATGATCCTTCTATTTATTCCTTTCAACATAAAATAAATTGGAATTGTTCTTTTTAACACAGAATAAAATTAATGTGAAATTGAAACGTGAGGAAAATTCCCCTTTGATTTTGTTTGTGTAACTCATTATGAAAACAGACCACAGTATGTGCCACTGCATTCAAGTTTCATGCTGTGGTTACATTTGAGAGCTTGTGCCTTGGGAAAAAAAGCCAGGTAGAGATGGTAGGCCAGCCACTTCCATTTCCATGTTGCACCAAGCCATGAAGATGGCATCAGGCTCATGTTAATGGAGTGCCCTTTTTGCCATCACACAAAGTAGCTAAGCAAATCTGGATGGGAAGAAATGCTGAACATACATTGAACTCCTGTTGAACTCCATTGAGCTGCTATGACTTTCACCTGAGCCAGGCTTGGGCAACAGATCAACTCCACCAAGATGGAGAATGTGAACACGAGTCACTTGGTGGCTTGACCTCAGCTGGCCACTATGTGCCCACTAAGTCACTCCATGCTCCCATCCTCAGCTGGATGGGGGGGACAAAATATGACAAAATGCTAATGGCATAAAGAGATAAGGACAGGAAGATCTTTCATCTATTCCCATCACAGGCAAAACAGACTGGACTTGAAAAATTTGACCTACCACCAATCAAAGGCCAGAGTGGAATAATGGGAAACAAGAACAGTAAGTTCTCACAGATGTGCACCAACATCCCTGACAGCTCAGCTTTGGTCAGCAGCAGATCCATCTTTCAGAAAACAGCCTTATCTGACATGGAGACAACTGCTGCCATTTTGTCATAGATGTCACCCCCACAGCCCCTACCCCTTTGCCATGTAAACTGAACATATGTGGTTACCCAGCCTATCTAAATGTGGGACCCTAGGAAATCTGCAAGTTTCCTAGTCCAAGTCTATACAAAAAATTACAAATCACTCCCTGGCAAAAGCAAAGACCACAGCAGCATCCTTACTTAATCTGTCTTCTATTTTCATGCACCAGTTTCTACAAAATGAAAACACAGGACATGTAGGTCACAGTTGACCATAAGTGGTCTTATCAATGCAACTGGGGAGACCACCTTCCACCACATAGCAAAGACTCAAAGGGTAAATTACAAATCATAGAATTCCAGAATGGTTTGTATTGTAAGAGACCCCAAAGATCATCTACTTCTAACTCCCCTGACATGGATAGGGACACCTCTCACTAGACCAGGTTGCTCAGGTTGCAGACCCCATGCAACTTGGTCTTGAACACTTCTGAAAATGGGGCATCCACAACTTCTCTGGGAAACCTGTGCCAGTGCCTCATCAACCTTACAGTAAAGAATTTCTTCCTAATACCTGATTTAAACCTACTATCTTTCAGCCCGAAGCCATTCCCTTTTGTCTTGTAGTAAGTCTTTCTCCAGGTTTCTTGCAGGCTCCCTTCAGGTACTGTAAGGCTGGAATTAGGTGACCTCAAAGCCTGCTCTTCTCCAAGTTGTCTCCCAATTGTCTCAGTCTTTCCTCTTAGGAGAGGCGCTCCGTGCTACTAATCACCTTGGTGGCCCTGTTCTGGACTAGCTCCAACAGGTCAATTCCTATGCAGGGGACCCCAGAGCTGGATGCAGTTCCAGGTGGGGTCTCAGCAGAGCAGAGCAGAGCGGCAGAATCCCCTCCCTCCCCTGCTCATTAGTGATGGGTACAGCAATCATTTCTCCTGTCACCTGGGACTTCACCTGGCTGCTATGAATTCTTTTAACATTGTTGAGAGTGGCTTGGGAACTCCATCAGACAAACAAACTCCTCAGGACTGCGGAATGCATCTCACTGGATCCCAGAGATTTATATATATTTAGGTTCCTCAGGTGGTCATGAACCTGTTCTTCACTTGGAGTGGGAAGGACTTTGTTCTCCAGTTCCCCATCCTGCTGTCCATCCAGTTGAGACTTGTGGGAAGAGAGGTTGTCAGCGAAGACAGAGGCAAAAAGTTGTTCAGCACCTCAGCCTTCTCCTCATGAAGAACTGATGTACAGTTCATAGTTTTCCCAATCAATATAGATGAAGCAGAGTGATACGAGTTTGTCTTATTAGCTTCCTGTTAAACAGAAAGCTAATACAATCACTTTCTGCTCTTATTATAATACAGATCTTTTTTCCTAGAATCTTATGGCACTATGATAAAGCTCCCTGCTTTGTATTTCTGACATTTAAAGCTTCTACTCATAGATCAGATTTTCCTTGAAAACACACCACAAAGCACAGGAGCTGAAAGATTAGGAGATATTTATTTAGACACATTTTAAAAGATTGTGTGTCTGAGAGACACATAATTAACATCCTGCATGCACAGTTACTGAGTGCTAGGGAAATAAAATTGTTAAAAACACACTAGTATATACAAATGCTTTTCTAATAGTTTTCCTGCCTCAGTCTGTGAATTCAGACAAGATCAACAGTGAAGTTTGTTACACTAGAAATCAATGAGTCAATTTATTTATAGCCTTATTTCTTATTCCCCTAGCCTTAAAAGAAATTACTGAACACGTTTGCTTACTGTTGGAGCTAGTATGAAAAAAAAAAAAAAAAAAGAAATGGATGAAAACAAGCAACATATGTAAAAAGTTCATTAGTACTAAAAAATTTAAATGCTGAGCCTTAGGTTTACTGTTCTCTTGCAACGCTTTCCTTGTTTAATTCTTCTTCTGCCTAAGTAATACAATTCAGGCTTTAAGTGCTGTTTCCCACTTGGAGACTTACTCTTAAGTGTGAGTGTGATCAGAACTGACCTCAATTTATAAAGTACTTGGAACAAAGTCTTCCATTTTCTGTACTTTTGTACTGAATACTGTAATACTTGGCTTGCATATCACTGTGACAAGCTCAAACCTAAATGACAATAAACCAAAACAGATGCATTTTAAGATCTCTGACAAGACAAAGTCAGTGTTGGCTGCTGGCTTTCAAATGTAGACATTTCTTTTTTTTTTTAATGATTTTCTCATCTCTTCTGTCCACGGAGACATATCATTCTCACACAAATAAATAATTTAAATTTACTCAACAAATTGAAACAAAATATTTTGCTAATTCAAACAATGTGTTGTACTATCATAAAACGAGGGCTATTTCAGTATTTATGGCTCTTTTGCAAGTTTTGGCAAACCCAAGTTTAAATTGTTTTCAAATAGCACAGCTGGCCTCCAAGCAGTGTCCAACAACAAGTCTTCAAGTTAGACATGATCTTAAAATATTATTCTTGTACTTAAAAATCAGATCATGGCAGGATCATCAGTCTCTAAAGTATTAAGGATCATATTCAGTGGTATATACAGATTTCAAAAATATAAATTATAAATTATCTATTATCATAGCTGTACTTCCTCATTTCTTCAATAGGTGTATTACTGGAAGTATTGAAGACATCTATCACAGAGTGATATACTTTATCAGTAACATATTCTAATTGAGCTTAAAAATTATTTAAAATACATTAATAAAAAATCTGAATTTATTATGAAAAAATATTTTGGGTTATGACAACAAATGCACCACAGAGATCTGACCTGTTGGGTCAGAGATCTGATCTCCAAGCTTTCCTGTAGAGACTCATAACCAGTGTTATGAATCAGTCACTAGGTCGATACAGTACATACATATGACATTCTACGTAAGCTGTTGGAGGAATCTTACATTTTCTTTTTGTAAACCTTGAACTCTTTTTGTCAAAATTCATGGGAACCCTGAATCTTTATCAGATGAGTCTCTTTTTCAGCCTGTTCAGTAATTACTGACATATGTTTATCAAAATTCCACTGAATTTATTGTTTTGTTAATTGGTACTTTCATTTTTTTTGTATGTCAGTTTTTCACTAACTAGTATTTCAATTGTCAGAGTTCCTGAGCAGGTGAAAATGTGAGCATTACTAACATATTTAAAAATGCTAAAACATGTTGTGTTTATATCACAAGGATATTTTTTTCTCTTTTCTTTGTTTTTTTGCTGATTGGTTGGTTGGTCAGGGTCTGTGGGTTTCTGTTCTGTTTCAGGTGGTTTTTGTTTGTTTTTTTTTTTTCTTTTTCCTTTTTTTTTAAGGAATACAAAATGGATGACTAAAATAAGAAAAGAAAAATAAGAATATACAACATCCATGTCACACTTGCTAGGACAAAAATAAAAAAAAAAATCTCCCCATAAATAAAAGATGCTCTTAGCAGAAAAAAACCCCTTGACTACTATCTTATTAATGCAAATGAGAGTGATGTTTTTCCTGTTGTAAAAAATGTGTTTGTGTTTCATTCATATCTGCAAGGATTAAGCTTTAGAAAATAAACATCCACCAGAAGCTCTTCTTTATGTATTTCTTACTTTACTGGTATTATGACAACTTGGTCCAGAAATCTATTATAAGTGTCTCAGTAATAGGATGCTAGATTTCCTAATTCTTATGAAATGGTATATTTTACTAGAAGGATTCATAAAATCTCATCATCACACAACTCAAAATCTTATTTTGATCATATTTTGTCCTTAGTTACTTTGGTGAAGACCAACAACATATTTGAAACATATCTAGGTGTGTATACACAAAAATATTTCTCTTGCATTCTTTTCACACTTTGCAGAAACAAACCAGGTCAAGGAAAAACCCACATCTCTGTGACAAGGTTGATTCTTTTTCCACTCTCCTCTTTCACAGTCTGACTGACTGACTGATTTTGGGGAGAAGCATTGTTTCAGGCAGCCTGGGCCACTCAATTGGTTCAATGCTGCACTGCAAAAATGTTTGTAGTTGACTTATTATGGGATATATGGGATGTTGCAGGAATGATCAGCAAAACATAAGTTAGGATGTTTTTCCTAAGAAGCCGAGGAGGGTTAAATAAAGTTACATCAGCACTGTAATTTGAAGAGTGTTTGTTTATGGCTGCATCTACTGACTGATTGTGAGATCGATACCTGCATAGCTGACAAGCACTTTGGCTGCCAAAGTATTTGTCATTACAGTTTATCTAGAGTATGCTGTTCTGCTGTAGATTTTCCACACAGATATAGAAACATAGTTTGTTGTGAAATCATAGTCCTAGACAGTAGAGAAGCACTTCCATATATATTCATAAAAGCCATCCAACACATTCCTTTCAAGTCACCATATAAGTAGAAGCAATTCATTAACACTTCGAAAAATTTGTACTGAGTTGTGCCTGTCTATAAAAAATAAAGTTTGACATTTTAATTTTTTCATTGCTTCTGGCAAGCTTAACTGATTCTTTTCATCTCTCTTCTCTGTCAAGTACAAAACTGCACCTGCTGGCTACATCAGAAAAGTATATTTTTCATCTGTCTTTTAATGAAAGGTGTATCAGTTCTTTTAATGGCTAACAGTGAGCATTAGACTAAATTACTTTGCCTTCCTGCTTACGACTGTAGTATTTTGCTTAGACTTAGTGTGTCTCCTATTTAGAGAAATCCACAATTAATTCAAAGGCTTCATACTGTGGATTACTGACTACGTTTCCAAAGAAATTCTTCTCACTGTGAAGAATTTTAATGTTATTTCTAGTCTGATTTTATTACTTCAGACAACAATACCTATTTTTTTGCAATATTAATGGGTCCTCTGCTCTCAGAAACATTATTTCCAGTGAAATAATGAATAAGCTCCCTCTAAACAGTTAATCATTTAAGGTAAATATGAAATTAATTAACTTTCAGTATGAAATTACTTTTCTTTTTTCTGAATTTGTAATTCACAACTTTTCTGAAGATAAGTTATAAGGAAAAGGTATTTTCCAGTCACAGCTCACTAGATCTTGGCACTCTTAATCACTGCTTGCAAGAGGACTGACCCTGGCTGGACGAAAGCCCATGAAAGATACTCTATCACTCCCTCTCCTTAGCTAGCAGGGTAGAGAAAATATAAGAAAAAGCTCATGAGTTGAAGAGACCCCTCACCAATTACCATCACAGGCAAAACAGACTGGATTTGGAGAAATTAATTTATTACCAATCAAATAAGAGTAGGAAAATAACAAATAAAAACTAAATCTTAAATCACCTTCTTCCACTCCTCCCTTCTTCCTGGGTTCAATGTCACTTCTGATTTTTCCACCTCTTCTCCAGGCTAAACAACACAAAGCCCATCAGTCTTTCCTTCCGAAGAAGGTGCTCCAACCCTCTGCTCAATTTTGATGCCCTTCTCTTGACCTGCTCCAACAGGTCTGTGTCTTTTTTTGTACTGAGGACTCCAGAGACAGATGCAGTACTCCAGCTGGGGTCCCACCAGAGCAAACTAGAGGAGGTGAATCACTTTCCTTAACCCACAGGTCACACTTTGATGTGAGCAGGATACAGTTGGCTTTCTGGGCTATCACCAGCTCATGTCCAAACTCCAATCCCCCAGTACCCATTAAGTCCTCATCAGGGCAGCTCTTGATCTGTTCATCCCCCAGCCTACATGGATACTGGGGGCTGACATGATCCAGGTGCAGCAGTTTACACTTGGCTTTATTGATTCTCATGAGTTTCCCATGGACCCACTTCTCAAACTTGTGCAGGTCCCTCTGGATTGCATCTTGTTCTTCACAAGTGTCACCACACACATTCAGCTTGGTGTTGTCTGCAAACCTGCTGAGGGCGAACTCGACCCCTTCATCTATAGCATTAAAGAAGATATTAAATAGCACTGGTCCCAGTACAGACCCCTGAGGGCACCACTTGCCACTGATCTCCATATGTACATTAAGCTGTTGACCTTCTTATTTGATTGTGACCATCCAAACAATTCCTACTCCACTGAATAATCCATCCATATCTCTCCAATTCAGAAAGAAGGATGTTGGAGAGAACTCAGTCAAATGCCCTACAGGAGTCAGATAATGTCTGTAGCCCTTCCCCTGCCCACTGATGTGGTCTCTGCATTGTAGAAGATCACAAGTTGGTCAGCCATGCTCACTGTCTTGAACCACCTCCCTGTCCTCCACGTACCTTAGTAGAGCTTCTAGGAGGATCTGTCCCATGATCTTTCCAGGCACAGAGGTGAGACAGACAGGTTGGTAGCTCCCAGGTTTCTGCCTTCTACCCTTTTTTAAAATGCATTGGTTCAGTGTTTCCCTTTTTTCTGTCACTGGGGACTTCCCTTGACTGCCACGGCTTTTTGAGTATCATGGAGAGTGGGTTGGCAACTACAGCAGCCAGTACACCCCTCAGTACTCTAGGATGCATCTCAGACTCACATACATTCAGTTTCCTTGGGTGCTCATAGATTTGATCCTTATTGCAGGGGGATTGATTTAGCTTCCCTTGCTATCCATCCACTTGAAAATTGAGGGAAGAGAGGTAGTCATTGACTGAAGTGAAAAAGTTTAGTGCCTCAGATTTCTCCTTGTCTGCTGTTACCATTTGGCCAGCCTGTGTTCATCAGGGGCTGTATACCTTCTTTGACCTTCCTTTTCTGTCTGATCACCCCCTATCGAAGCCCTTCTTATTCTTTGCATCCCTTGCCAAGTTCAGCTCCCTCTTATGCCTTGGTCTTCCTGGACTCACACCTACACAATTAGGCAATATCTCCCTGAAATCTTCTCTGCTTCCATTATTTGTGCATTTCCTTCTTTACTTTTTGCTTAACCAGCAGGTTTTGATTCACCCATGCTGACCTCTTGCTCTGCTTTCTGGATTTCTTAAATGTGGGAAAAGAGAGTTCCTGTGCTCCACAAATAGATCTTCCAGTCCTGTTCTGCTCACTTGTCCCAGTTTCCTAGGTGTGCCCATTGATTAACTTCTCAAAGAGCTGAAATGTTGCATTTCTAAAATTCAAGGTGTTGACTTCGCTCTCCTCCTGACTCATGATTGGTACTGAATTCCCTCTCAATTTGCCTCACCTTCATAGTTGTCCTAATACAACTGGTATGAGGCCCTAGAATCTAGGGAACAGGGGAATGAGAATGGGGATTAACGTTCTTCAGGAATGGAGGGGCTGCCTAGGGCAGGGCAGCCTACCCCCCAGCCAAGATTTCCCCCAGCCAAGATTTCCCCCAACCAAGATTTCCTGAATTAAATAAAAAGAAGGGTAGTAGTCACTGGTGACTCCCTTTTGAGAGGAATGGAGGGCTCAACATCCTCACCAGACACAATCCACAGGGAGGTGTGTTGTCTCTCTGAGGCCCACGTATGGGACATCACCAAGAAACAACCCAGCCTGGTACAGCCCACAGATTATCAGCCTCTATTCAGGTAGGCAGCAATGAAATCCCATCAGGGAGGCTTCCGAGAGTCAAGCACATCCCTAAGTCTTGAGACAACTGGTCAAGGGATCTGGAGTACAAGTTGTGCTCTCTCTGTCTTCCCATTTACACAGAATGATGGGGTAAGAAACAGGAAAATCATGAAGAATAATACCTGGCTTAGAGACTGGTGTAACCAACAAAATTTTGGGGGTTTTGATCACAGTTAATACCCCACTGGCAATGAATAGGGAAAAAGAATCTTAGCTCAGGACTTACGAGGACTTGTTGAGAGAGCTTTAAATTCAATTTGAAGTGGTACAGGGACATAGGCAATTTTTTAACTCCAGTTAAAAATAATCATCACTGTATTTGTAAAAAAGGAAAACCAAAGTATTCTGTAGGCATTAGATACTTATACAAGCACCCTATCATAATGTTCTGGTTTTCACATGCTAATTTATCCAAGAAGGAGACCAACACACTCAACCTCTACTCAGTGCTGAACTGGAAAAGAAATAAACACTTCTACGAGAATTTCTGTCACTAACTAGCTTTTTTCTTATCTCTTAATATAATCATCATGTTAATCTCACCACTCAAGATTTTCAAGGAAAGACAAGAACCCTATGTAAAGAAAAACAAGCTCTCATTTTGATGTTGTTATCATCATGTAAGCACCACTGAGGAATACACAAACATATCTGCTGAAATTATTTTTTTTTCATAATTTGCCTATTATTTTCCCTTTTTATGTAATTTTTCCATTATTGCTCACAAGATTGCATAAGAAGTTAGTCAAAGTATCAGACAAACAACATTTAGATACAGCTGTGATATCAGAAAGCGCTTACAAAAACTTTTTTTTCATGAATATAACTTACAAAGAACAATGAGATAGATTGTGCTAAGTTCCTTAAAGAATCGTAGTACACATACCCAGTATTTCAGGAATTAAAGAAAACAACTCTTGTCATGAGGAGAAGAATGCAGCAATTCCTGGACCTTCACTCCTTATCTTTCCCAAGCAAGGCAGCAAAATGATTCTGGTTTTACTCATTCCTCAAAGTACTGCTCTTGGCTGGCTATTGGGTGCAATTTATGTTCTTCTTTTTTCTCACATATCTATAAAAACCATTTTAACAATGGGCGACAAATGATACATAGTCCTCCAATAACAAACCCAGCCCCTGAAAGTATGAAAAGTTCTAGGCCACCTTCATCATATCTTCATGATGATTCTCATCTTATTTGTATAACCTGACAGGAGAATTATTACCTCAAAAGTAAGAAAACCCTTGCTTCAAAATTTCTAAATATTTGGCATTACAAAAGACTGGGCAACTTAAATACAGCCATGCCTTACCACGGAAACAATACAGCTCAGCTGATGAATGCAGTGCACATGTAATTTCGTAACAAAACTCTCCTACTGTGTGGCAACGAGAATATTGCCATACATGAAAAAAAATGTGAGGGCACAGAACAGGAGCAGACTTGCACCAGTTGACTCGAGCACAGGCCTCTCTCCTGCAGCAGGATGCATGGTCAGGTCCATTGATCCAGCAGCTCCAGTCTCAGATAACAAGAGAGCTCTTTGACCAGTGTGAGTTAGAGACATGTTCAAATCATTTAAGATAGAAATGATAGTCAGCTTGCTTGTGCTCTCCAGAGTTATACCAAGATGGGTTACTACAAATCTTTGGCCAAAATTATGACTGATGGAGAAACTTGCTCTCTGGGACTGTTTGCCACCATAAAACAGGCAATTGAGATAAAATCCCTTCTACTTTTCCCGCCTAAAATCCATCGGCATGTAACTGCTACCAAAGATGAGGATGTATTGCAGTTTGCAGGCACTGTTCCACAGGATACTGAGCCAGTAACACCACCTGCTGCTGCTGCTTCAGTTGTGGTCTGTGCTAATACAGATATAGAAATTTTAGGCTGCAGCATGTAAATATTGCATGAGATATCTCGCAAACATCCCTACAAAATACAATGCGTTTATATAGCAGGTGCCATACATTTTTCTGGATTGAGTATTCTAGCAATTGTGCTTAGCAAGGTTTACCATATACATTTCTACCATGTGCCTTTGTGCACATCTCACTTGCAAGTGCACACCTTTCTGCATCTGTGAGCATTATGCTTCCAATATTATTACTAGTTTGAGCAGTGGATAGGTATTTTGCCTCTAAACACATACATACAGCCCCTGAAAAACATGGCTCACAACATATACACATGTAGAGTGTGAGAAATGTTGTCTCTGCAAAAATATGTGCCCAATACTCATGCCTACTTTAAGACTACATCAGACAAGTACACAGCAACCACAGTATGACCTTATATGCACATATAAAATTACTGTTTGTGGCATCACTGAAAGGAAAGCAGTAATTGGAACATTGAAAGAAAGAGATCTGAGCAAACAACCACATACAAATCTCTCTGGTAATTAAAGAATTCATACTGATCTCTGCTTCAAAAACAATAAAAAAGTTATCTGAAGAAAGCTAGTAACAAGAGCTGTAGCATACTTGACTTATTTCATGTCATATTTTAAATAAAATACTAATATAATAATAAAAAAATCAATGAAGATTTGGAATTTTTTCTTGTTTTTAAGAAAAATGGACAATGTGATGGAAGGTGTGACAACTCCATATGGCAAGAGAGAAGAAAGAACAGTGACTTTTACCAGGTGGTAGAAAGATCCATGATCTTCTTGAAGATTCCTACCTTAAGTCCTTTAAAGGATTGTTATTGGATTTTACTCACCTAGTTTTTCTTTCTTGCAATCCATTTATGTGTTAGCTTTTTTAATGAATACCGTTATTACAAATTAAGTAATTTTCATTTCTTATTCTAATTTTCCTAGGCTTCTCTCCTTCATTAAATTGATAGAAACCATCTTCTCCTATTTGCACTTGAGAAGTCTAGATCTGGACAGTTCAGATTTTAAAATACCTTAAAGAATCAAAGCTAGACAGCAGACTGAAGTGATGCCAAACACTTAATTAAAGCTCTGAGTACTGTTACTGGGCTTTCATTTTTTTTTTTTTCAGGTATTAATATATTTGAAAAACACTAAATGTAATCTTAGAGAATAATACATTCACATTAAAAACACAGTTAACTTCTGTCCAGTTCTGGGTAGTTTATTGGGTTTTCCTCAGAAAGGTGTGAAGCATAGTGTTTTTCAGATGTTCAAAAATGCTTCAAAGACTTTACATTCCTAATATAAATGTAAAAAATACTGCTGGCTGAATATACTATTGAATTTGTTCTTATGCCATTTCTATTAGCAGTTTCCAAACAGTGCTGCAAAATTTAAAGTTAATTGTTTCCCACATTTTGTAAGTTTACATTTTTTAACCTTAATTTTTTTCTGACACATTATTAATGTGGAATTATTACACTGACAAAAATACCTTAGAATAGGACACAGGCCAGAGACATTCTCATTATAACATAATTGATTCAATGTTTGTACTATGATTTAACAGAGACCCTGAAACATGTTGGGTTGTCAAAATTTGTAGAAAAACAATGTTTTTCCACTACATTTTAAAACAGCATTCCTGGCCAAAGATAGCATTGCATTTGAAGAGCTGCATTTTTTCATGGCATAGCCATATCATACGAAGATATTCATGAGGCATGGGGAAAGACAAGAAAGCACTTCTGAAGAAGACAAAGAACAAGATGCAAGATGTTGGGTAACAAAACTGAACATTAACTGCTGAAACTCGGATGCTGCTTAAGGTTTCCAGAGCTGAGAATTGTTAACAAAACTGAAATTTACATGTATAACAATGCACATCCACTGAGTACAGCGTCCAGTTTGGAGGTCCTAATATGTTCATAAGACTCTGACAAGCCCAGAGGAGAAATGCTGTGCTCTGCTATCAGAAGTGAGTTCATACCAGAAAAATTAAGCCAAGTGAGGTAACACATATGCACCAAATCATAACCCCCTAAAATGACTTGTTATTTCCTTTAATATTTTCTATTCAGTATTTGATTTTCATTTTCTTACTTCTCATACACAGTAGCTCATTGAAGAATGAAAAGACCATACCAAACTAGTTCATAACAGGTGTATAGTAGTGATAAAGTAAGGACATCCGGAATTTTCTTTTTAAAAGAAACACCTGCAGCTATGCAATGTGGTCCACACATTGTTTCAGTGATTTTAAAAGCAGTTTTCAATGTACGAGTAAAGGAGGTGCTGTGGAGTGTCAGCACATCAGCAGAATCCAGTTGGCATATAACTAATTTGGGCAGCCAAGATCTCAGACAAACATAGAATGAGTTACTGCCTCCTGCTGCAAGTGCCTGGACTTACTGCACTTGGCAACAGCTCTCGTGGGAGTACAGTCAAACAATACCAAATATAAAGTGCATCGTGAAAAACACATGAAGCCATGAGGGGAAAGCATGATTAAGAATTTAAGACGATTTCCTTTCTTTGCCTTTTATGCAGGGAATACTTCATGAAACTTTAGACCCTCGATGTGTATTTGTACAAAATAAAATCTTTGCTTACTGCAACTGTTTACAAACAGTAGTAATTTGATGGGACTTTTGTTATAATTACTCTTATTATTTTGGTTTAAATACTAGAATACATATACAGAGAAACATACATATCTGTTTAATACCCATTACTAGATGTAAATAGAAATTAAAATTCAAAATCTATTTTGTCTGTTCTTTTCTGTTTTGCCATAAAGTACTTTTTATATTTCAGCTGAAATAAACATAGGTTTTTTAATATCGCATCTGCTGCTGGTCATTGAGATTATTTTGGCACAAGTTTTGTAAATAACAGATTTATTATCAGATTTTCTTCACTGAATGGATGTTTTTTTAAACTCTAAGTCCCTGCAAATCTCTTTGTGAGAATAAAAGGATGTTCTCTCATAAAATAATTAAAAACACTGAGGCCTTTTTTCCAACTAGTAAGACTATTAATTGGGTTCACCATCAAAATGTGATAACATGTAAAATATCTTGTTTTGCATGTTAATGCTCCATAATTGCACAGAGCTTTTCAACTTCAAAGCTCTTTACATGAATTAAGTGGATGTCCCTGGAGGCCTTAAGCAACATTTTCTTTGCCTTCAAAAAGAAGATTTGCACCAGACAAAAGCTTTGGGAAAAACACAGGACTGGGCTTTGTTTTTTTCAGTCTACTGCCATTGCACAGTGAGATAAAATATCACTACCATTTTGCAGACGGAGAAAAAAGAGGAACTTAATGGCACCATCCCTGCTCATCTCAAAACTCTGTACTTTACATTGGTAGTGATGCACTGAGCAAGTGGGAAAAAAAATGCAACTCTGTTTTCTAGAGCCACACCAACATATATTTCAATTTTTTTTACTTCCCCACCAATGAGCAAGCTGCTGAAAGGCCACTGATTACCTCCTACTGCAACCACCCCACATACAATGCGTTTGCTCAAGCGCTCATGAAGAAAAAAAAAAGCATCTGCTAGAAGTCATCAAAGGTATATGCTACCTCGTACTGCACTTTGCTTCATCAAAAGACATTTGAAAAGTCACAAAACCCAGGAGAGAAATTGGTTATTGCCTTATGTCAGATTGACTGAAATCTATCACACATCACTACTCAGTATTTTCACACTGAACTTTCTTTTCATTGTCTTCTAAACCACGCTACAAATAAGAAACTGCTGCAGATGCTTGCAAACTGTGTGTTAAAGAATGAGTATTTTTTCAGCACCCTTTGCCATAAGGGTATTTTTGGTGAGTACAAATAAGATCAAGAAGTATTCCTCTTTGTACTTACCATGTGATTTTTATGCCACTTCACTGGACACAGGGTGTAATACATTGGGTCTTTTTATTGCTCAAGTAGAAAGTGCTCATTACCTATTTATGTTTATATATAGGAAAAAACAAAGAGTTAGTACAAGTGGCATACTTCACACTGTTGTAGTGGTTGACTTCCTCAAGATGGTCTTCTGGGGTTTTGGCGCAGTTTGTGGAGGCACAGTTGCAGGTCTTGGAGGAGGAAAGCTATTACTGGGACTTATCCCCAACCCTCCATTTTCCAGAAGAAAGGGAGGCAACGGAGGTGGAGGAGGTGGCAGAGGAGGGCACTGGTGTGGCAGCTTTCCTGCAGCCCGGGCCGACTCACTGTGCAAGTGCACCTCCCTGTTTTTAATGTTATACCGAACGTCACAGTCGGGGCAGTAGCCATGGTACTGCACTTTTTCACTGAATCGTACCCGCTCCCTGGCTCCTGGCTGAGGACACCGCTCTTTCTCAGGTCTGTGCACCAGGGGCTGCATCACCACTTTCTCCAAGTTACTGCCCGGTATGCAGCATGTATCTCCATTTGGGATGCGGCCAGGCCCAACGGGCAAGCCCCCGTTTCGCAGCAGGGTGCCATTAGTCTTGACTGGGTTGGCCAAAGGAGGCAGCCTAGGAGGCTCATCACATTTGACAGGCGTCAGTCGAGGGGGAGGAGGGGGCGGGTTGGGCTTCCGCAGCACGGTGAGGATGGCAGAGGGGTGTGCAGGGGGCTTGATCAGGGGCACGTTGCCCCGCACCTTGACCTTCTCCAAGCTGGAGGCTGTTGTGCTGCTGGAGCTGCTGTTCAGGGTGTCTGTTTTGGAACTGTCTGTCATCTCATCCTCCAGCTGCAGATCACATGTCAGTGTGTCAATCTGGTCAACCACCTGCACAACAGCCAGAGTGAGAACAGTAAGAAAAGCACACTTCAGAGAAGGCACAGAAAAACAAAACCATTCTCCACTATCAGTCTGTCCTCCCCAGAACTGAAGCATCCAATTTTTTTGACCATTATTTCTTTTTTCTTGTCAAGGTAACAAAATAATCATAATGAAAATGATGACAACAATAATGATACGGATGGCTAGTTTGCTAGCTTATCACCTGAATACAAGAGAAATATAACTTGAAATAGTCTAGAATGAAATTCCCTTTCTTTCCCTCCAGGGTTTATTTGGTAATATCGTAGTGCGTGAAGTGTAATTCTTCAGTATTATGCTTTGCCTTCCAGTGCAGGAGGAGATAAAATCATTCAGCTTTAGCTCCTACATGAAAGCTACTTAACCCAAAAATTCTTCAGAGTAGCTTTTAAACTCTGACCTTTCAAACACTCTAGATTTTAATATGCATTCTCTGTGTAGGTGATATTATAAACCTAGAATCATAAATTTGATACACAATTTTCTGACAATTTTTTAACATAAAAAAGAACCTGAGAAACAAATTCTCTTTTGCATTATCTCCCTTTATGAGTATTTTTAATAAGATCAGAAATCCTCCAAAACAATCCTGAAATAGCATTTGCTGAAAGAGAAAATGTTGCTTGGTTTCCACTTACAAGTACTTAAGAACTCATAAACTTTATTTAAAGTTTTCCTCTACCTCACAGAATTCTGTTTTTAGATTCTATACTGATAGGTCTTTTCTAGTCCTCAAGACTCCTTTTTCTACTGATTTTTATAGGGTATGAAACCAATGGTGCATTTACTTAGTAGAGAAGTATTTCAAATGACAGTTAAAAGCCCTAACTGAAAACTGCATTTAACTCAGTAGCCAGATGAACAACTGTAGTTACAAGCTACGCATCACTACAACAGGTACCACAAGAAGTAGCACGAACACACATTCAAAAAATTGATGTCTGTCCTTCAAAGCCTCACAGGATATACATAAAGTAATCAGTAGCTGAAATGTTGCTAACTAATTTTGGTGCATGAATAAAAACCTGTGCCATTGCTTAGGGTACTTGTGAGAGATCTGTGGTGTTCTGGAGGATGCAACCCAATACATCTGAAATGAAACCAGATGTGGCTATTGTGTCACAGAAACTTTCATTTCTACTTTCTGCTTTCAAATAATTTGGTGCTGATATTACTGATTTCGAATTAAGGCTATTTTTAGGTATAAGAGGCATATATTAACTGCAAAAAAAAAAGGGAAAGTCACTACTGAAGCAGTGACTCTTTATTCAGTCAAACTAGTCACCCATTCATGTGCCCAGTAGTAAAAGCTAAATAATAAAAGAAAAACCCACTCCCTGAAATGAAAAAGCACTCTAGCTTTTCACATACAGTAAGCTAAGTTGCATAATATAAAACTCATAAAAATTCATATGCAGCAAAATAGTTTAATGTTTTCCTTCTCCTAAAACCAGAAAACATGCAAATAAGCATCATTCAGAGAGGTTTCAAGCATCTTTGAAAAAAACTTTATAGTACTTTTTCTCTAAAAGACCAAATAAACAACTCATTTATTCAGTATTCAAAGCCCAGTATCATGTTGCATTTAAATTTCTACTTTTTCTCAAAAAAACCCCACCCCAAAACAAAACAAAACAAAAAAACCAACCAAACAAAAACAAACAAACAAAAAAAAAAAACCAAAAAACCACCCAAAACCAAAAACAAACCCTCTTAAAACCAGACATGAAATCCCTAAAGTAATAAGGATTTAATAAATTATTCCAGAAGCTGAAATGTAAAGTTGAAATCTAGTAATTGTCCAATCCTAAACATCCCCTCCCAGGCTACAAACAAAGAGTATAAGAACTCTTGAAAATTTCAGAATAAGGGTAAGCAAACTCCATCTGTATCAAAATTCATTGCAAGAATGATAGTTTACAAATGAAAGAACTCTTATTATCACCTTCCATTACATAAGCAAAATAAGGCAAGAGAACTTCTCAGAAGGAAATAGGAACAAGGAAAAGAAAGTCAAGTTCTGTACAGTAAACCTGAAATTTAAACATCCCTCTGCAAGCTAAGTATGGATTAGTGTAAATATTGGGGTCTGGCTATATATGTCTAAATATTCTACTACATCCTATTATCATCTTTTATTAAACTATAACAGTGATAGAATGGATTGATGCAACATATACTAAAGAAATTCCTTGGCAAGCAAAGAAAGAGAACAATTATGCATTGCAGAGCAAAAATTTTCTCAAGGGTAACAGGAAAGTCTGTTATGAACTTCCCTTCAAGTTAATGACTACAGACTTTATCTCATGCCTTCTGGGTAAATGTCAATTTT
>VWYO01026118.1:28423-52592 GCA_013400275.1 Rhadina sibilatrix | reverse complement strand
TGGCCCATGCAGGGATCAAATCCCTGATCCTGGTGGTGGCAGCGGCCTGCTCTGGCCCACTCAGCCAGCTCCAGGTGGTTTTGTGTCCCAGCACATCCTGTTCTCCCACAAAGGGGTGATTCCCTCTGCAGAAAACACAGGAGTATTTAAGGACAACCTGTGCATGCTCTGGAATCCATCCATGGGGTCGACATCCAACTTCAGGGCTGGAGAATCCTTCCAGCTGGAGTTGTGGAGTCACCAAGGCTGGAAAACCCCTCCAAGATCATCAAGTCCAACCTTTTATCTACAGATTTACTTTGCTCCCCTTCCCTTCATGGCTTCTCCGTGGTTTTTTCTCACTCCTCTGGAATCTCACGGATATTTCTGGTGCTATTTTTTCCCTGTGGGAAGAGGCTGCTCAGCCTGTCCCAGCTGGGTTCCAGTCTAACATCCCACATCTCCTTTTGTCTCCTAAGTTTGGGTCATGGAGCCCCCGTGGGACTCCTGAGCTGTTTGAAACCCCCCTGCGCTGAACACAACCCTAATTCCCTGGAATTTTTTTTTTCCTTTTTTTTTTTTTTTAATTGACTTCCTCATTTAGTATTTGCACAGAGTAACTCCGGGGTTGAGTTTCAAAGCAAATCCGTGGATTTTTAGCTGTTTGTGCTCTCCCTGAGCAGTGATAATTGCACAGAGGCTGACTTTTAATTAGCTCCGGAGCTGTGTGATATCTTTGGGAGTCAATACACTCCTTTATTTGTAGAAAACACATGGAAAATGTGCTGAATAAGCTGCAGAGTTTCCCTCCAGAAAGCAGGGGAAGGAACTAATCCAGTTTTATGTAAGTTCACTCCGAGTTTGTTTTTGCAAGTTTAAAAAAAAAAAAAGATGGAAAAAGGGAAACAAAAAGGCAAAAAAAGAAGCATTTATTACACTTTAATGAGGGAAAACTGAGCCCACACAGCAATGGGGGAGCTGACAATAATATATGGCTTTAATTAGCAATCAGGATTTGAGGAACAGCTTATTATGCTAATGGGTTCAAAGCTTCCCAGGGAAAAAAAAAGTGCCTATGGAAAGAGTTGGTAATGACAAGGAGATCTCCAGTTTGTAACAGCATCCTGGAATGCTCCAGACAATAATTTCACATTTCCTTGCATGTTTGTGATGAAACTCTGGATTTCAGATGCTCTGGGCAATCCCAGTGGACCGAGGCAAAACATAATGACCCCAAACTTTTATCCCCAAAGGCAGGGAACGTGTGATTTTTGCTCTCCAAAAGAAACTCTGCCATGCCATGGGTTTGAGTTGAAGGAGTTGGAAATGCAGCAATTTAAATAAATTTGCTTTAAATAAAGCAATTAACCTGCTGGAGTCTGCCCAGGTTGGAGGTTGTGGTCAGATCTGTGGTTCCGAGGCTGGTGGAGAGGGCACACTAATGAGGTGCTGGGTAATTAAACTCCCAGCTGCAGGATTCCCAAGGGACTTGGGGTTCACAGCAAGGATCTGGGCACTCAGAATAAATATTTTTTAGGGACATCAGGACTTATCCAGGAAGGACTGATGGGTGCTCAGGTGAGAGGAGCAGGGGAGGAACTTCTCACAGGAGGTTGGTGGAAGCACCGTGGTGCTTTCACACCCAGCTTCCCTTTGGATCTGCTCCTTCCCAAAGGATAATCAGGAAGGTCGTGTTGAGCCTTTTGCATTCCTTTTGGTTTTTTTTTTGGAAGATGCCTTCCAGCCACGGCCTGAAAGCTGCTGGCAAACAGGAGGCTTGTGAGCTCCTCATGCTCAGGTCTCCATCCTCCTCAGGATCTTCTTCCAGGGATTTCAAGCTCCTCCCCTGGGACAGCAAAAATAATTCCAAATTTCTGTCCCCACTGCAGTTCACTGGATCTCTTCTTCTCATCCCTGCACAGGGATCCAGGGCAGGTGGAGCTTTAAGAGCAACATCTGCTGAACCTCTGCCGGTCAGAAGGTCCCACCCAGGCCCCTTTGTATTTGGGGTGGGTTTCCAGAGACACAAAAATGCATTTGGTGCATCCCTAATTGAGGCATTCCCATGATCAGTGTCAGGATTGTCCCAAAAAGGATACGGACACGGAAAATTCCTGAGAAAAGCTGGATTTCTACAGGAATTATACCTGGGACAGTGACCTCAAAGCAGAGCCCACGGCCTCACAGGAACCCTGGTGGATGAAGGAAGAGCAGCCCATGTGGATTTCTCCAAAGGCATGGAGAATCCATGGAGAGAGTGAAACCAGCAGGGGCCTTCTGGGGAAAGGAAGGGACTGAGGTAGTTTTGAGTTGGAACTTGGGATAAATGTGAAGGGAATTAGGGAACACAGTGTTTTTTCCCCTCAAAATAAGGCTGAATTGCACAACTCTCATCCTTGGTGTCTGGAGGGATCAGGGAATTCCATCTGTACCTGAGGGAACACCTGGAGAAAGGACAGGAGGTGTTATTGAACACAAAGATGCACCTGAAGCCCTCAGAGGATTCTTTTTCTTTTGTTTCCTTTTTTTCCCTCTTATTTTTTTTTTTAACTTGTAAAACAAACTTAAGGCCCTCAGACTGAGTCCTGAGCTGAGGCCAACAGGAGATGCTCCAAGTACGGGGATAAAATTCAGTTTTCCTTCCCTCAGGGATGTCAGGGAATGGGAAGATGGGCCTCAGTGCTGACAGAGTATTTTGATCCCACCAGGACCTGGTGGGATTGTTGGGGAGTCTGTGCAGGACCGAGAGCTGGATTTGATGTTCCTGGTGGGTCCTTCCCAGGGAACATCTCCTTCCCAACATCCCATCCATCCCTGCCCTCTGGGAAGCCATTCCCCGTGTCCTGCCCCTCCATCCCTTGTCCCCAGCCCCTCTCCTGCTCTTTTGGGTCCCTCCCAGCTCAGGATTTTCCATGATTCCGTAGTTCCACCTCTCAGTGACAGAAATGAGCTGAATTCCCAGGTGGAGGAGCTGCCTCTGGAGTGTGACCCAGGAGCTGCCCAGTGCCTCTGCTTTGGGCCACTCCCAGAGTGGATCAGACCCAACAAATTCCAGGTGACCAGAGCTCCTCCCACTCCAAAAGCCTCCAGGGTCTCCCTCTGCCTCCTGCTGCCTTGGCTCTCCAAGTGGAGGATTTTTGCTCCCTGCAGGATCTTGCAATGGAAACTTTCTCCATTTTCTTCTCCAACTGTTGCCTGCCAGACTGCAGAGACCAATATGTTTATAATATAATATATTGTAATTGATTATCCAATTTCAGAATCAAAATCCCGCTGCATTGTGTCCAAATTAAATCCTTTCATTGGCGGCTTGGAATTTCCCCCTCAAGAATTTCCCCAGGAAGAAAATATCAATGTTTGGTTTCACGTTCCTTTTGGGACTGTATTTGAAAATCTCTAAAATTCTTTGTGCTAAAACCCAATTTTTCTTTTCTGCTCTGGTTATCAGAGCCCTGTTAAACCCACACAGAGCAGAGCTTTGTCCTTGGCAGGGAGAAGGATCAGATACTGCCTGGAGCTCACTTGGGATTTAATTCTTGGTATTAATTTTATAGAGAAGCTGTCCAGATACCACAAAGAAAGGGCAGGAGCGTGTCCCCCTCAAATAGATCATCAGCCCAAATTTATTAACAGGAGCATGTTGGAAAGGGAGAAATGGGGCTGGGGTTTGTTTTTTTTTTTGGGGTTTGGATTCTGCTCTGGGTTTATTTTAGCCTTTGACACAGGGAAAGGAAAAGACAAATAACTCAGCCGTGGCTCAGCTGTGTCTCTCTGTGTGTTGTGCCATTAGCAAGACATCAGGGTTGGGGTAGAAACAGGAGATTTGTTTTCCCAGATAATTTTTTTTCTATTCTCTCCTGGTGAAAGTGGGATTTGTAGCCTGTGACAAGGAGCTGGGGGGCCAGCTCCAGTGTGAGTTTGCACCCACACAATCTCCGAGGGTCCAGCCCTGTTCAGGAGTGCTGGCTTAATAATAATTAGCCAGCATGATCGGCGTGCCTTGTAACTGAAAAAGGTTTAATGAAGTAATGCAAAATAATCCAGAAATACAAACTGTGCACAGTGGGAGGACAGATCCTACACCTGCTACAGCACCCCGAAAATGCCATGAAACCCTTTGTTCTGTCACCTTTTCCACCCAATGGTCAGGGATGGACCTGTTGGCAAACTGNCCTTTTCCACCCAATGGTCAGGGATGGACCTGTTGGCAAACTGCCAGTAGGAAGGAGCACAGGTTTTGACAAGCAGTGACAAAGGCCCACAGGTGCTCCTCTCCTGCCCAGAGCCAGTCACAAAGGGAGAAACACAGAACTTTCTGGCTAAACTTCCCAAAATGTCCAAAGGGAAACCCTTTTCCTTACACAGAGCTGCCCGCTGGGGAGTGAAGGGTGCATTGCTGCACTCCAGAGAGGGTGATCCTGTGAGATTCACCCCTGTCAGGTGAACCCTCACTCCTTGGGGACACTCACAGATGTGAGGAAAGGGCCTCGAGCTGCTCCAGGGGAGGCTCAGGTTGGACAGCAGGAGGAATTTCCCCATGGAAAGGGTGCTCAGGCCTTGGAGAGGCTGCTCAGGGAGGTTTGGAGTGCCCATCCCTGGAGGTGCCCAAGGAAGGGCTGGATTTGCCACTCAGTGCTCTGGGGGACAAGGTGGGGATCAGGCACAGCTGGGACTGGTGATCCTGAAGAGTTTCAGGCCCGTGCCAAACTGGGAAGTTCTCCCCTGTACTCATTGGACTCTTCCCAAATTTAAAAGCAGGAGCCTTTCCCACAACACCCAAGCACTGGCTCCAAGGGCAGCAGCAGCAATCTGGTCCCAGCTTCCTGCTTGGGCCACTCCAGCCCCTGTGCTCACACTCCATAATGGAATAACGGGGTCATAATGGGAATGTGGGCTGCCACACCTGCAGGTGAGCACACCTGAGCACACAGGAGCTGCTGCTCCTTTGGGAAGAGGGGCTCTCATCCCTCTGGGAACCTGCAGCTGCCTGGAGGCAGCTCCTCAGTGCATCAATAACCCCTCACTAGAATGGAGATGGATCCCGAGCCTGTTCCTGCCTTCCTTGGAACCCCCCCATCCATCCATCCCTGGGAACGTTTCTATGGTTACCTCCTGGAACACCAGTTTGCCAACATCAGGTTATTTCCATCTTGGAACCCAAATCCAAGCTGGTTTCTCAGCTGGGCTCAACTCCAGCGCTGAATTTTAGCTTCCTGAAGAGCTGGAGGTGTAAAGCTTGGGACAGGAACGTGTCACCGTTTTTGTGGTGGCTGTCACAGCTTCCAGAGCGACGCAGAACCGAGCCTGAGAAGAGAAAGACAGAACATCCTGGGTTTCATGGGACTGTGGTGCCCTGGGGCAGCTCACAGTGACACTGCAGCCATGGCCACAGAAAAGATTCTCTCCCAGTCACGTCAGGTTGTCTCTGACTCTGGGTTCTGGGATTGCTCTCAGCAAGGATAGAATTGCAACTAATTTAGAAATAATCTTGAATTTTAATGATTTTCACCCCACAAGGAATCCCCACTGGGAATTTGAACAGGGACAGTGTCTCCCTGTTCAATGGATTTTGTTGATAAGGAGAAGTGGGAATTTTGCTGCTCCCTGGGCTGCTCTAGAAAGGCTGGGAGGGTTGGGATTCTCCAGCCTGGAGAAGAGAAACTTTGGGTTGACCCAATTTTGGCCTTCCAGGACCTGAATGGAGTGAGCGACGCAGCTGGAGAGGGACTGGGGACAAGGGCTGGAGGGACAGGACACAGGGAATGGCTCCCAGTGCCAGAGGGCAGGGCTGGGTGGGAGATTGGGCAGGAATTGTTCCCTGGCAGGGTGGGCAGGGCTGGCACAGGGTGCCCAGAGCAGCTGTGGCTGCCCCTGGATCCCTGGCAGTGCCCAAGGCCAGGCTGGACACTGGGGCTGGGAGCAGCCTGGGGCAGTGGGAGGTGTCCCTGCCAGGGCAGGGGTGGACAGGATGGGCTTCAGTGTCCTTTCCCCCTTTCTCCCCCAAACCATTCCATGGTTCAGTAGGCCATCCTAATAAAACATTCCCTAAGGCAAAGCTTTTCCTGGCTGGAGTTTGAGTCCTTGTGCAGGGCTGGAGAATCCTTCCCTCCAAGTGCAGTTTCCATCCCTGAGCTGCATAAGGAAAACCCTGTGGATCTGGGAAAAGCTGTGAAGCCTCACTGTCAGCCCTAAAGAGCACAATCCCTTCTTTTTCCTTCCCAGCCAGGGAGGTCATGTTGCTGATAGTCACAAGAAAAATGAGGCTTTTTCGAGTCAGCAGCTTTGCCTGATCTGTCGAAAATGTCACCACTCGCTTGTAAATATTCCAGAAAACCACAAGGCTCTGCTTCCAAAGCCAATTATGGGTGGCTGACTGACAGTAAAGCCCCTACTTAGCACACCTGGCCACTTAAAAGCAACAAAGCGAATGGTTTGGGACATCACAAACCTCCAAATGCCCACAAAAACGACCCAAATTATTCTGATTAGGCATAAAAATTTTATCCCAGCACAAGGCCCCCGATTGTGACCCAAATGGGATGTTATTGTTCCAGCAGCAAATTCAAAATGCAAACACAGCACAAAGGCATTTTGCAACAGGGACATAAAAATTATAGTGATGTAGTTTTGTGACATTTCCACCTAACAGTGACAGCACTCCTGATTCCAGCTCAAAACAAAGCAAAAATCAAAGTGATTTTTTTTTTTTTGTTTTTGTTTTTGTTTTTGTTTTTTTTGGCACAGAACAGATTTATGAGCAGGGCCAGAGACAATTCTGTCAGAATTACAGCTGCATCTGAGACTCGGGGTGTAAAACTCCTTCAGCAAAATAAAAGAGTGACATTTTAGAGTAGACAGAGGGAGGAAATGGAGTAAATAAAGATGTAATGATCCCAGAGGTCTCCCTGGGTGCAAGGGAGGCTCCCAGGCACAGGGTGGGATTTTGGGGTGCCTGTGCAGGGCCAGGAGTTGGGGCCCATGATCCCCGTGCATCCAGCTCAGGATATTCCACAATTCCATGATTATTGTACTGCTAAAGGCATTAATTCTGGCTTTACTTCAATTTCCCAAGTGACTTTGGGCCTCCAGGAGCTCAAAGGATTAAGCAGGAGGATCTGCAGAGAAGATCCCAAAAGAGGAGTTACCAGGCTGGATCCCCTATTCCCAGAGGAAAAGGGGTCAGGTGCTGGGCTGGAGTTTTAAAGAGAGATGCAGAACCTGGCAAAATTTTGGATATGTGGGCAGGAATTGTTCCCTGGCAGGGTGGGCAGGGCTGGCACAGGGTGCCCAGAGCAGCTGTGGCTGCCCCTGGATCCCTGGCAGTGCCCAAGGCCAGGCTGGACACTGGGGCTGGGAGCAGCCTGGGGCAGTGGGAGGTGTCCCTGCCAGGGCAGGGGGTGGGAATGGATGAGATTTAAGGTCCCTCCCAATCCAAATCATTCCATGATTCCATGAATTACTAACACTTTACTCAGAGTCTTTCCAGAACTGAGGAAAGACTGAAGTGTCCTGCACACATTGATGGGATTCCTCTGCAATCCAGGAGCGAAGGAACTCTGGAAAAACCTCCACGCTGGAGGAACATCTCAGTGGTGTCAGCACAAGTTCTGTGGGCTGAGCATGGAGCAGAGGAAGGGAGGCATCTCTTCCTGATGAAAAACATGGAATAAAACAACAAGGAGAGGTGGGAACGTCAGGAAACCCCGAGGAAGAAGCTCCCTTGAGCCAGGTGCTGCCACAGCCCTGCCTGAAGATGTGCTCCTGGTGTCCCCCCTGCTACTCCTCTGATGGGAATGCTGGGAGGGATCTGAGAGACCCCAGCTGCTGGAAAATGGGAAAAACCCCCACAAATACCACCTTGGCAAGAGTTCAGCGAGGGAAAGGTGAATTTGGGGGGCTTTGCTCTGGAAAGGGGAGTTTGGCCCTTCAGGAGCTGAAAGAGAAGACATTTCTCACCTGTCCAGGAGAGGAGGGCAGGAGTGCCCCAGGAGGGCTGTGGGGCCCTGTGAGCCCCATCCCGGCGTGGCAGGCGGTGGCTGGAGGGGTTGGGGCTGTGTTTGGGGTGAGGTTTGGGGTGTGTGGATCCCTCAGGAGCTTCCTGGAGCTCCCAGGAGCGTTGGGATGTCTGGGCAGTCCCAGAGGATGAAGTGCAGAGCAGGGAAGGGGCTCCCAGGGCTCTCCCCGGGTCTGAGCAAAGCTCTGATGTCGAACAGATCCTTCAGGGGCCGATCCAAAGCTTCCCCCCACACGGAGACATCCTCCTCCCGTGGTCTGAGCACACTCAGAGCAGGGAATTACACATGCAAGGCTGTAATTGCCTTGTTATCCAATTAGCAAACCCCAGATGAGTTCCTGGTGGCACTGACAAATCCTTGCAGGAATCCTCCTCCTCCCATCGCTCTGGCAGGGCTTGGGAGGCTCTGGGCAGCTCTGGTGGGCAGGGTGGGGTGGACACTGTGGTGGTCACTCTGGGGTGGGCAGGGTGTTCTGGTCACTCTGGGGTGGTCACTCTGTGGTGGTCACTCCCTGGCAGGGTGGGCAGGCCCTGGCACAGGGTGCCCAGAGCAGCTGTGGCTGCCCCTGGATCCCTGGCAGTGCCCAAGGCCAGGCTGGACACTGGGGCTGGGAGCAGCCTGGGGCAGTGGGAGGTGACCCTGCCCATGGCAGGGGTGGGAATGGGATGACCTTTAAGACCTTTCCCACCCAAACCATTCCATGATTCCATGCAAGAAAGTGTCATCCCATTTTCCTGCTGGTGAAGACAAACCACACCTGGGGGTGTAAAACCAAAATGGCCAAAAACAACAAAAAAGGCACAAGGTTTGGGATGTTGTGCTCACCCCAGTGCTCCTCTGGTTTGGGAAGGAGAAAGCTGGGAGGAGACCACTCGTGCTGTTAGAGGAGCTCCAGCCTGACCTGCTCTCTCCCTGCTCTCATTCTCACAGGAATATTGTCATTCCCTAAGATAATCAATCCTAATCAATCCTAAAAATCCAAACAATTCCACGTTCGTGCAGCCCCGACCCTCCCACCTGCACAGCTCCACCAGCACTTTCTGTAATAAACCTGGACCATCCATGGGGAGGTTTCCTCTGTGACTCATTTTTCCATGCACAGTTAAAACTCAGCCAGGATGACTGGATGGGTGTTCCCTTCCCATCCCAGCTGGGAGAGTGTCCTTGTTTAGGGCAAATTTGGGAGAAAACCTCCAAAGGGGTTCCTCTGGAAAGCAAAACCCAACCAGCCCCTCCCCACAGCCGGTCTGGGAAAAAACTTCCTCAGAGAAAAGTGGAAAAACCGATTTATTTAACAAACAAGGTGCCCACGAGCACAAAGAATGAACAATATGAAGCAATAAAAGCTCTCCAAGAGACTGGCAAACTGAGGCAGCCCTGCCCTGGGTGCAGCTCAGCTCCCTCATCTCTCACCAGCCCCACTCCCTCCGCAGCTCCAGCCCCGCAGGTGCCGCCCTCGCTGCTGCTCTGGGTTTGGCAGCGCAGAGCAGATTGAAACAGGCCCGAGGGAAAGAAATGAACATTGCAGGGCACTTCTCTGCCTCAGGCAGCTCAGACTGACTGAGAGCACAGGAGCTCTCTGTCCCAGCGCTGTCCCTGCCTCAGAGCAAGGCTGCAGCCAGGCCGTGTGGCAGTCGGGCAGGTTTCTCTGAACAAACTGCACCAACTGCTGCTTCTTTCTGCCCTTGGCTCCCAGAACCAGTTTAAAGGCACAGAACTGAACGTACAGCACAGCCAGAGCAGAGGATTGGGGATACAAGCAGCATAAAGTCACCCCAGGACACTGAGGGTGCAGGGTGGGAAGCGGGATAGGGCCCAGACACAGCTGTGAGGGATTTCAGGGAATTCTCTGCTTTTAATGCTGCCACCGACACTGGGAATGCTTTTTTCCCGTGTGTTTTTTTTTATTTTTTTCCCCGGTGTGTGAGGCGGTGAGGAGCCGTTAGGTGGTGCCCAAAAGCCAGGAGGACACAGCGCCGGGGCTGGGAGAGAGAAGCTGTGTGTGACACCGAGGGGACAGCCCCAGGACATCTCGGGGTCAGCCAGAGGCTCACCCCAGCCTTCCCGGCAGAAGCTGACTGGCTTCCCACAGCGTTTTCCCTCTCATTAGTGCTTCATCTGCCATGTTATGGCGCTAGCAAAGTGTCTGAAACTGGGGGAAGGAAAAAAAATCTCTTCTCCAGATCCATTTAATACAACAACAACAACAACAGAAATGGCATTACAGGGTCCTTCTTTATTATGTGACAATTAAATTGGATCGAGAATTCATGCCATGGAATCACTTCTTGGTTTTTTTTTTGTTGATGATCCAAATAAAAATAAAATCCACAAGCGGGGATGATCCCACAGGATCCAGCCAACATTCATCTCTCCCCTCTTCCTGGAGCCAGGCTGTCTGAAAGGTTTCTTTCCTTTCTCCAGAGTTCTGCTTCCTTTTGATCCCCAGTTTGTGTGAGGCAAACGTTCCAGATTTCTCTTAAATCCCTGTTATTAATCCCCAGTCGCTGCTGTAAAGCTTGGAACTTAACAATGGGAATTGGTTCCTCCTCTGGCTGTGGTGTAGCAGGGGCATCTCTGGGGAGGGAAATGCAAAGTTTTTAACCAGAAGGGCTTTTCCTTCCCTGGCACTCCAACAGATCCTTGAAGGAGAAGAACTCCAGGCTCCACGCCAGGCACTCTGTACGAACGCAGCCTTTTGCTTATTTCCCTAAAAATGGAATTAAAAAGCATTAATTCTATGTTTTATTATTATTATTCCTGCACTGCTGCCACTTCGTTATCCCTGCTAGGCAGGCAGGCAGCCCGTTCCAGGGAATGAGGACAGGAGAGGCCCAGCCAAGAAGGTTTAAATGCCACCTGTAGGCAAATTGAAATGTTCCCCTCCAAGTGCTAATCTTTCCCTTATTGCTGGAGTGGCAGAGCCCTTGTCATTCCCAGGGAATCCTGCCACGTTTGTTTAAAATCCAAGCCTAGAAAACCCTGAAATGCCTCTGCTAAAACCACCAACCCAGGAGCCCAAATGTTTTATTCCTTGTGAAATGGTTCCTGGTACTTGCAGGGAGCTGTAATTAAGATGCTGCTGCTCGTGGCTGGAGGGTTTGCTGCCCCTGTGCTTCCTGCATTGCTGAATCCCTAAAAAGGGGCTGAAAAGGGCTGGAGAGGTTTGCTGGCTGCCTAACAGGAGTCATCCAATGGATAATTAATAATTGTGTGGCAGCGAGAGAGCCAGTGTCCCCTTAATGACTGAGCTGGTCACACAGGATTCAGCTTGGGGACTCCTCAGGAGGGCTCTGGACCAATCTCCTGCTCGGAGCAGGAGGAGTTTGAGGTCAGACAAGGCTGCTTGGGGCTTTTATTCCATCTGATCTTGGAGTCTCCACAGCCAGAGGCTGCACAACCTCACAGACACCTCCCCTGCACGCTGATGATGTCTTAATGTGGAGCTTTTCCCTGAGCTCTCCTCCCTCCTTGCTCCAGCCAGGTCTGTGTTCCTTGGGTAGGTTGGCTGTAGTCAGGTCCTGCTTGAAAGCTTTGCTCTCTTAAGGGCTCTACAAAGAGACCTGAAATAATCAGGCTCTGTATAAACGGCTCTTAATTCAATTACTTCTGATAATTGATTTAATTAAGAGCACGGACGAGATGGGATTGCTGCTCCCAGATGTCGAAGTCAGGGCTCACATTCCGGAAAATTTGGGCATCAGCACTTCTGTTTGAGAGGCACTTTGGACAAGGGACCTTAAATCCCACCCAGCCCCACCCCTGCCCTGGGCAGGGACACCTCCCACTGTCCCAGGCTGCTCCCAGCCCCAGTGTCCAGCCTGGCCTTGGGCACTGCCAGGGGTCCAGGGGCAGCCACAGCTGCTCTGGGCATCCACACTTTTTTCACTCAGGACCCCTCTCACCCTCTGGTCTCTGCCATGAATTCAGGATCCAGTCCAGGGTCCCTGAGATCTTGAAGCTGGAGCCTCTCTTCAGAGCTGGAGCTCTCCTGGCCATCATTTTCCAGGCTACTCAGGGAATTTGGATCCTGCCTTCCCAAGTCCAAGCCTCCTAATAAATTTTCCCACGAGAACAAAGTGATGGCAGCCTCAGAGGATCCCAACCACTGAGCACCTCTTACCTTTGCTTTCCCCTGGATGCTGGAGCCATTAGAAATCCCAGCTCATCCTGACAAAGCAGGGGAGGTTTGGATGTAATTGCAGTTGTTAATTAATTTTATCGCTGCGGAACCTGCAGCCTGGTGGGAAAAGGGAAATTCCATTGAATGGATGTTCCCTTCTCTCAGCACCTGGTGGAGAGTTCAGCACTCACTCTCCTGTCCTTGGCCAGAATTCCTGCCACATCCCCAGCTCTTCTTCTCCAAAATCCTCTCCAAGCTGGGAAAAATCCTCTCCAAGGTGGGCAAATGATCCTCCCTCCCCCTCCTCTTCCTCCCCTCCAGAGGGCAGGGGGTGCCCCGAGCTGGGGGTGAAGGTGTCTGGATCCTTTGGGCAGGAGGATCAAGGCTGAAACCTTCTGGAGAAGGAGCCTTGGAGGTCCTGCTGTAAAGGGAAAAGGGAAAAGGGAAAAGGGAAAAGGGAAAAGGGAAAAGGGAAAAAGAGAAAAAGGGGAAAAGGGGAAAAGGGGAAAAGGGAAACAGGGAAAAAGGGAAAAGGGAAAAAGGGGAAAGGGAAAAAAGAAAAAGGGAAAAAGGGGGGAAAAAAGGGGGAAAAAAGGGTTTGAACTCTTCCTCTCTGTGGGCAATAAAATGGAGCAGCTGTGGGATGTTTCATCCCCTCAATGAGGCTTCACCCTTCCCTAGGAGAGATGTTTTGGTTCCCAAATTACCCCCAGGAGCTGGTGTGAGGGGCCTGGAGCTGCTGCAGGCCTGACTGTCTCCATCTCCCCTGCCATGTGAGGTGACACCCATCTGGTCACCGTTGTCACCACGTTCCTGTCCTCCCTCCCAGCCAACCCCACCCTGGGCTCCTCCTCTCCTCACTGTGATGGCTCAAGGTTTGCCAGCACTCTTCTGGCTCCTCAGTGTCTCGTTAGCCCTGTCACCCTCTCCTGGCTCCAGCAGACCTCTCCTGGCAGCATCCCCCATTCCCATTAATCCTTGTTTACCGGGAATGTACATATTTATTGCTTTTTATCTTGTTTAATCTCTCAGGTCTCGCAGCCCCTATTCATTTTTGCTGCTTCCCTTCTAACTCCCATCCATTTATCTTCCTCTGCTGCTGCATCTGCTCCAGCACATCCTGATTATCTCCTGCCATTCCCCGTGCCAGCCCTGTGCCCTGTGCTGGGATTCGGCTCCCTGGAACAGTTGGTCTTCCAAAATCATCATTAGCTGAGTTATGGAGGAGACAGGAAGAGATCCTCTCCATGGGCCTGGTGTCCTGTCGTCCCCGCTTAGCGAGCAAATGAGGTTAATATTTAAAGGATGTGGAGGTCAGAACAAATCCTGGATATTTTGTTCCGTATTTCCACGCTTCCAAAAGGCAACCGGCCACAAGGGGTCCACCTAACTCGGCGTTTCTGGTAACAACTCGCAGCAAATCCCGAGAGAAAACTTTTAAGATGTCAGACACAGAAAAGAGATTCCCCAAATAAATTCCCTGGCTGCAGCAGCAGGGCCTTTACTGCAGCTCTTGGCTGGGATCAGTTCTTGCTGTCATTCTGAGGTGGCATCTCCCTGCCCAGGACTCAGGAGCCCCAAATTGCTGCCAGTGCTGAGCCCCCTCCTGATCCAGGGGATCAGCTCCTGTTCACAGGAGCTCTGGGACAAACCTCTCAGCTGTGGTGCTGCCAAAGGCCAAGCAGGACTTCGGTCTGAGCAGGAAAAAGCAGCTTTTTCCTCACAGGTTGTCACCTCTGCCTCGCCCACCAAGGACAGGTGACTGGAAGTGGGGACAGGACTTCTCTGCAGGGACAGGATGAGTCGTGGGGCACTTGGGATTCAGGGAAAATCATGGACTTCCTTCTCAACCTTCTCCATCAGAAAGGGGGGTCAGCAATGCATCTGCAGGGACTGATTTGGGCTCTGAAACTGCACCACCCCAATCCCAGCCCCTTCTCCTTCCAGGAGCAAGGACATCCGCAGTAGCAGCTGGACACACTGACAGGACCAGAACCACGGTGAGGCAGGGGCCAGCCTGGCCTCTGGATAAACCTTTCCCTTCCCAGGTGCTTTGTTCAGGATCTTTGGCACATCCCTGGCTCCTGCCGGGGCACAGTGCTCAAGGGAGCAGTGGTGGCACGGGCAATCCCCTTGAGCTTTCTCCCCTCTTCATTCACAATTCTGGGATGCACTGGGGGGAGCCAGTGCCACGTGCCACCGTGGCCAGGCCTCGGGTCTCTTGGGAGCTGTTATCTCCTGCAGCAGTGACACCACTGCCGGCTCTGGCTGCTGGCCAGCAGCTCCCAACAACCACATCAGCTCCCAACGAGCGCAGCAGTTGTCAGGAGCAGATGAAGAAAAATCTCCCGGCTGGAGCGGAGCAAAGGGAGGGCCCTGCTGGGATTCTGTCAGGGACTGGATGGGCCTGAAGCTCTGAAAAGGGGATCTCTAATTAGGGGAACCCTCTGAGCGTGATGGATGAGCTCTGTGCTGCTCATCACTGCAAATCCAGCCAGAACCTGCTCCTTTGGAACTCAAGAGGAAACATCACTCTAAAAAAATCCTTGTTCCTGAGTGTCTGTAGGTGCTGCCAAATCCTCCTGCTCAGCCCAGACCCTCCTCCCCTGCCTGTCCTGGTGTCCCCTCTCCTGGGAGCACATCGTCCTTGGATTTCTCCTTGCCCTTTCCCAGGCTCAGGAATTAGGGCAGGCTTGGAGAGATCAACAGGTTTCCTTTCCTCCTGATGGCTGTGCCCAGAAATATGTGGGAGGGGAAAGCAAATCCCTTCTGCTTCTCCTCCAGGAGCGGGGCAGATGCAGTTTAGCAGGGAAGATACCTCAGGACAATAATTAAGTTGTTTGTGTAGAGATGCTGAGGCCACTGGGGACTTCAAAGTCTGGGTGGGCTCTGGGAGTGCTGGAAGAGGGAAAAGAGGGAAGGAGGTCACTGAGTGAAGGGTAGAGAGCACAGACTTCACTGCAAGGTGGTGACAAGTGTGGCCAGCCAGGCTCCCTGTCCCCTCCCAGCAGCTCACACCAGCACCTCCTTATAACCCTGGTTGGTGCCTGAGATGGTTTGGGTTTCTAAAATTCCTTTCCCAGGGAATTTTCTGTAATCCAGAGACATGTTTTTGTAGCTGTAACTTTGTTCACATTCCTGTCCCTAGCAGGGACTTCTCCTTGCTGTCCCTCTGCTCTGACCAGTGTGACTGAAGGGGTTTGTCTGTGTGTCAGCAATGGGATTGCTCTGTGCAGCACAGGATAAAAGGGAGACACATCCCAGAAATAAAGGAGTCATTGTCAGCCTCCTGAGGTCGGGTCTGTGTCACTGTGGTGTACAGCAGCATCACCTCCCTGACCCCCAAAAACGGTCACAGCAGAGCAGAAGGAACCCCCAACCCCCAGCTGGTCCAGGAGAATCCCTCAGGGGCACAAAGTGATCCCTTGAAGTTCATTTGGATTTTTCATTTATGTTCCACATTTGAAGTTCCAAAGCAGTGCCCTCATGGTGGGAGTGCTGAGTGGGACCTGCTGGGCCTGGCTGGGCTGAGGGCTCCAGGGAGGCAGCACTGGCTGGGATGTGCTGGCACAGGTGTTTGGAGAACCTGGTTTGCCCTGCTGGCTGGGGATATGGATCAGGCTGGAGCAATTCCCATCCCTCACACCACGGGATGGGACCTCACTCTGGTTCCTTTGAGTCCACACAATGGCCTGGGAGGGAAAGGACCTTAAAGTTCATCCCATTCCTCCATGGGCAGGGACACCTCCCACTGTCCCAGGCTGCTCCCAGCCCCAGTGTCCAGCCTGGTCTTGGGCACTGCCAGGGATCCAGGGGCAGCCACAGCTGCTCTGGGCACCCTGTGCCAGGGCCTACCCACCCTGCCAGGGAACAATTCCTGCCCAATCTCCCAGCCAGCCCTGCCCTCTGGCACTGGGAGCCATTCCCTGTGTCCTGTCCCTCCAGCCCTTGTCCCCAGTCCCTCTGCAGCTCTTTTTCAGCCTCCTGTGGCAGTGGTGACAGCTTTGTCATGGCTGTTCCTGGCTGATTCCCAGTGGCCCTGGGCAGAAGGATGCTCTGTGCTGGGATACTCCTCTGGAATCCACTGGCTCCCCACTGGAGTTCCCCCATCCCACCCTGCTCCTGCCGAGCCGTGCTCTGGTAGGACACAGCACAGGATGATTAATGGCTCTAATAAATATGTTAATCTGCAGAAATGAAATTTTCCTAATTAAGAAACCTCTTCTGGGGTTTTTCCTGCTCCTTTCCCGAGCTGCTGCGAGAGCAAGCTCCATCCACTCTGGAGCGAGGAGCAGCAGGGACCAGGGATGTCAATCACATCCCATTCATCCCAGTTGAACAGAGGGGATTATTCCCAGCTCCTTCTCCTTGGCAGAAAGGGGGAATGTGCTCTGGCACCTCTGACTCCTTTCTCCTTGGCACAGCCTCGCCTGTGCTGGAGAAAAGCAGGATTTAAGCTAATGAAAGGATTAGGATAATCCCTGTGTAACCCAGGGCCGCTCAGATCCGGCACATGGAGCCATCCAGCAGCTCCAGCACGGCTGGGCCTCCTCCTCCAGCCTCCACCCAGGCTCCTTCTCCATGTGCCACATCCCTGTTCCGGACAGGAGTCGGATCAAGGAGTCCCCTGTGCTGGGAAGGGATGTTCAGAGGGCCCTCCAGCCCCAGACCTGCTCATTCCTCCATCCCTGGGTGTGGATTCCACGCTCCTCCTCACATGGCAGAGTGCTCCTGGTATTCCTTCCTGTCCATGGGGACTCCTGGACATTTGTTCAACACTTTCCACTCATAAAACCCGAGGGAAAGTAGAAACGTCCTGGGTTTGAAGGCAGGTGAGACAAGGAGGGGACAGTTTTCCACCAGAAGAGGAATTGTTCCCTGGCAGGGTGGGCAGGGCTGGCACAGGGTGCCCAGAGCAGCTGTGGCTGCCCCTGGATCCCTGGCAGTGCCCAAGGCCAGGCTGGACACTGGGGCTGGAGCAGCCTGGGGCAGTGGGAGGTGTCCCTGCCCAAAGCTTTAAATTTCCTGATTCTCAACTCAAACTGCTGCAGATCATCCCTTAATTCTTGGGCTTGGAGGCTTTTGGGAGTAGGACTTTGGAATGGGGCTATGGATCACTCTCACTGTCACTTGGGAATTGATAAATTGGAGGGTGATGGAGGGGTGGAAGGGATTTATAGCAAGGCAGGAAAAAACGGGTCTGTTGCATCACTGTTCCTGGTTTTCTTGGAATCCTGGACCACCTTTCTTGCTTAGAAATGTAAAAGCTTCACACAGACAATCCCAACTTTAAAAAAAAAAAAAAACAAAAACCAAATATCTGTCCTTTCCTTACTTTTCATTCTCTCTTCTGAACATATTTTCTATCAGAAACCCCAAATCCCAAAAAACAACCAGAATTCAAAACCAGTGAATATTCTGGGATGAAAAAGAGATCACTGTTGTGAAGTTTTAGGAGGTGGGCAAACTGGCTGAAAATGGCTTTTCTGACTGAAAAGATGCCCGGGTTTAAAGGGGCATCCGTTCAAAGGGAACCAAGAGGAAAAGGTTGGAAGCGAAAAGATGAGAGTCCAGAAGAGGAATCCCATGGAAAACGAAAATATTTCCTGTGTTAGGGCTTTGTGAGCTGTAATCAAGTAAGAAAACCTTGCTTTCTAAGGTGGCCAACCTTAATGAAAAGTCAGGATTCCAATTAAATCTCGGGATCAGATCTCGGAGCTGCCATCCAGATTAACTTCCATTCCCAGCAGGAACGATTGCCAAATTTTCGGGAAGGGGAGATGCATTTGCAGCTCCCTGATTCTTCCCGTTTGTAACCCTGGGGCTCAGCTCCATTTCCTACCCGAAGAAATCACTCTTGACAAACAATGAAGCGGCCCATTAATTAGTTGTCTTTAATTGTCTTTAGCCGGCTGCTGTAATTAATCGGTGAAGAGCAGTAAAACTGGGATTGTTCCGTGTCTAATGGCTGCAATGCCCCATCCCGTGGAGCTCATGGAGCTCTCTTGGAATGGCAAACAGAGGCTGGGACACCTTCCTTGAGGGGCATATAAATAATCCTAATTTAAAACACTGGGATGTGGATGGAATAATGCCAATGGAACCGAGCCCAGCATTCCATAGGCTTTGGGGATCATTAGTTGCTGGGCTTAATGACTAATTAAAAACCACCACTTCCCAAACTCAGCCCAGAGCCCTTTTCCATCCAGGAGCATCTTCCCTGTGACCAGAGGAGTGGGATGTGAATCACAGTGCCAGGACAAGGGGGAGTGGCTCCCCGTGGACAGAGGGTGGCTTGGATGGGATATTGGGAAGGAATTCCTCACAGTGAGGGTGGAGAGGCTCTGGAATGGTTTTCCCAGAGCAGCTGTGGCTGCCCCTGGATCCCTGGCAGTGCCCAAGGCCAGGTTGGATGGGGCTTGGAGCAGCCTGGGACAGTGGGAATTGTCCCTGCCCATGGCAGGAGTGGCACTGGATGAACTTCAAATTCCCTTTCATCCCAAAATATTCCATAACTGTAGGATTCCATGACCTTGCCACACCAGTGTTGAGAGACCCCTTCAAGCCAAGGGATTAATTATTTTCATCATCTGCCCTTTTATTCCATAAATTCCAACAAACACAGCTAAGTCCCCCCCCTTAGCTTGATTCCCGAGTGTATTTTAAAAAAAATATTTATGAAAGTCTCTCCCCCCAAAAAAAAGCTGAACTGGAGAACCTCCAGAGCAAATCCCAGAGCCTGGAAAAGGAAATCCTGGCAGGTAACTCTGGGAATGTTGGGGGTTTCAGGTCTCTGAGGAAGCTTTGGGACATACAGCATTGGATGGGTCTCATCAGGCAGATTCCTGGGAATGAAGAAATGGGGCTGAACACGGATCAGGAAGAGCAGGAGTCTGCTCAGGGAGAGGTGCTGGAGCTCACAGCCAGCAGAAACATCCCAGGAGGAACATTTTGCATCCATCCCTGCATTGTTTTTGTTGCTGTGCTCTTGTAAAAGCTGGGAGATTCCTCCACAAAACTTAATCTTTTGATATCCAATTTATTTGGAATCTCCTGTCTGGCACCTGGAATCTGATTTAGCAGGACACAGAAACCAATCTGGGGGCAGGCAGGGTGACCTGCTCCCCATCCTGCCTGCTCCCAGCCCTGCAGAGGAGGCTGAATCCAGGTTTTTTTCCATGTGTGAAGGGAAGATTAATAAGCAGCAGAAGGAAAGGTGTCGCCAGGCTCTGTTCCCAATGTTTTTGGTAACAAAGATCATTCCCTGAATTGATATTCAGGCCAGGAGTGGGTCTGTTTTTCCATGTGTGTGTTGAATAATAGCAGGAAAATGCCACGGGAAGGATTGCTGGATGTACAGCCCCTCATCCCAAGCATCACTGCGTCCCTGTGGGTGTCACACCCCAGGACTGGCTCTTCCTGCCTTCCCCTTTTCTAGGCACACTCAGGTAGATTTTGGGGTTCAGATTCCACAATCCTGCTGGAATAACAGGTGTGTTGTTTGGGGGTTTTTTTCCTGATGGGATTCTGCAAATCAGAGTCATTATTTCCAGCCTGCCTCTCCAAATGGGAATAATCATTTTGAGCATTTTTGGTGGGCTTTAATAAAACAATCAGCTGGAACAGCATCATTACCTGAGGTTTGAGACTGCTCCCTGGGAGAACATCCCTAATCCCTGATCCCTTTGGAGCAGTTTGGATCTGCCTGGCTGCTTCCAGCTGACTTGAAGCTCCCGGGAAAAGTGGATCGATGGGAATTATTGGAGACATTCCCAGCTGGGATTCTCCTTTTCCATCCCCAAATATTCCACAATTCTGTGAAATGAGCCTTCTTTTTATACTCTCAAACCTGCGTGTAACTCCAAAGGATGTGGGGAGCCAGGCAAGCATGAGGCTCTTCCCATACCCTGGCACGCTGCTCCTGATTTTAATGAATTATTAAGGGAGCAACATTTTCTGTTGGATGTTCCTTGTGAGCAGTGAAAGAGGCACCACCCCTGCACGCCAGGGCTGTCAGGACCCGTTCCCTTCGTTAACATGCTCCATTAATTAACATGTTTACATTATGTTACATTCCCGTGCCGCATTTTTAATTCCAGCCCGTGCTAACGATCCCCTTCCCCGACTCCTCATTATTGGGAATCCCTGCACAGACCAGGTGGCTCATAAGGATTTTAATCTCTTCCCTCCCTTTCTGGCCCAGTTTTTTATTTTTGTGTGTTTGTACCAAAGTTGGGCTGGGGTGGGACAATCCTCTTCTCCCAGACCCTGAGCATCTGCAAATCCTGCAAAAAAATCCTGCTATTTGGGGGAAAATATTACCCCCAAATAATGGGGGAGCTGGGCAGGTCATTGGCACCATGGAAAAGGCTTTTTAGTGGGGCAGGGAAAGGTTTCTGGAAATGTCAGAGATGTCCTGGCCACCAAACCGTGTCCTGGCCACCAAACCCCATCCTGGCCACCAAACCCCATCCTGGGCCACCAAATCCCACCCTGGCCACAAAACAGAGCAAGTTTTTCAATTTTTCAGGTCTAAAGAATAATTTTTAGGATTTCCATTTTAAGGAAGGGCCCACACCTCCAATTTTAGCTCTAACCCCTCATTTCCAGCAGCCAGAAATCCCAGTTTCAATGCCCCAAAGCATTTACAGAGCCCCAAATTCTCTTTCTCAGGGCTCAAACCCACGTTTTTAAGACCCAACCCTCATTTTATGCTCCAAACGCTCATTTTAAGATCCAAAGCTAAATTTAGAAGGTTCAGACTTTCATTTTAGGAGCCAAACCCTCATTTTTAGGGCCGAACCCCATTTTTGTGGCTCATATCTTCTTGTTTTTTAGGATCCAAAGGCTCTATTCCATTAAAAAAGTCTCCTTTTAAGAGTCCAAATCAGCATTTTTAGCATCCAAAACTTACACAGGGGCATTTTTAGGATCCCACCCATCATTTTTAGGACCTAAGCAACATCTTCAGTCTCCAAACCCTCAACTACAGGTTACAAATCTTCGTTTTAGGGCCCAAATCCTCATTTTTAGAGCCCAAAGTTTTGCTTGTAGGCTTGAGATCCTCCTTTTCAACGCCCAACCCCTCATTTTAGGGTGCAAACTTCACACTTAGGGCTCAAAGCTTCATTTCTTTGGTGTTCAGAGCCTCATTTGGAGCATCCAACCCCCATTTTTTAGGTGATACCCCATGAGATAACAGGAAGTCAGGACTGTGAGATGCTGCAGGGCTGGGAACCAGTTAAACCCAACCCCAAACCAGCAGAGGAATCCCCCAAAATGCTGGGACAGCCCGAGGATTGCAGAGCAGACAAGGAGTGCTCCTGCCAATCACCTGCTCTCCTGTGGAATATTTAATATTTTCCCTAAAATTGTCCTGTCCTGGGGGAGGAAAGGAAGCTGTGTTCCACTGAGGAACGTCTCGTTAATCAGCTCCAGAATGAATGACTGAAATCAAGGATCATGAATGTCAGATTAGCTCAGTAATTATTGAAAGGCTCAGGACTTGAATGGAGACATGGAAAATTACTTTTCCTCCTTTTAATCAGAGCCTTGTGCTCCATCAGGGCTTTTTAGGGAGCGATGCCCTGGGAAGGGCTCATTCTCCCTCTGTGGAAGGAGGTGGGAGAGATTTTCTATCCAAGCCTGCCCTGAGGGAGCAGCTCCCACTCCAGGCAACATATCCCAAGCCCCAGAGTGCCTGGAGAAGCAGGAGAAAGTCAGGGAAGCTCAGACAGGTCACTAAAGTGGGATTTGAGGGAGAACCTGGCAGAGAATGAGACAGGATCAGAGAGATCTTAACCCAGGATTGGGGTTTCCAAGTGCCCATCAGGGAGGACTCATCCATTTGCTCTTCAGGCAGCAACTCTGACCTGGGGCTCTGGCTCCTCTCTCCACAAATGTCAGCACAGCCTGGTGGTGTCAATGGGCTCTGAGCATCCACTTCTGTCAGAGCCAGACTGGGAAAAAAAAAAAAAAAAAAAAAAAAAAAAATTGGAATTTTCCATCAAATTAGATCTTAAAAAAAAAAAAAAAAATCTTCCTGCAAGAACTTGAAAATGCTTCTGGGTTTGGTGTAAAAAGGAAGGGCTGACAAGGTGCCTCACTGAAGGTTGTGCTTTTGAAAATGTGAAGCTATTGTTTTGGAAGGAAGAAGTAAAAGATCCTTGGGAAGTGTTCCACTTTTCCAAGTGGATCAGAACCACAGCTGAAGAAATCCATGCAGCTGGGGCTGGTTTTACAAAGGGTTTCAACAGGTAAGCATGAACCCCAGGCTTCTCTCAGCTCAGAGGGTTTGATCCTGCCCCAAGGAAAACACATTCCTTCCAAAACTGGAGGATGATGCCCTCCAAAGGGATTTCTATGGACCTTGACTCTCCCAGCCTTGTGAAGATCAGCAGAGGTGTTCAGCGTGGTGACTCTCCCAGCTGCACTTGATTTTAGTTGGAGAATCCAGGAAAATGAGAAAACCTCAAGGGGGATTGCTGTCAGCAGAGGGGCTCCCAATCTGGGGAATTTATCCTGGACCTTGGACTCACCCCGCTGCACAGAGCTGCACAGGGGTGTCTGGAGGTGACCAGGGCCAGGATGTCACTGTCCTGTGACACAGAACCAGTCAATGCTCAGTGCAGGGAAATGGAGCCAGCAGGCTTCCTGTGAAATGATCTCCAGGTCAGACCAGAGTTCCAGGACTCCAGGATCATCCCAATGGATCCCAGCTCAGACAAATGGGTTTTAATGGAAATCAAAAGCATTTTTCTGTCCAATGCACCGACCATATCAGGTGTCTTTCAAGCCAAGAGCTTGACGGAGAGCAAAGACTATTCCAGGACAAATTCCTTATTCTTGATGTAGAACACTGATCCCTCTGTGGGGTCTTCCCCAGAAGAAGTTTTCTGGTTGGATTCACGGGCAGATCCAAGCTGGGATTCACTTTTCCCCGAGAGCAGTGAAGCTCCTACATCATCTCTCATCTCTCCACAGCTGTCCAGATGCTGTTGTGACCCAGGCCTCTGTCCCTTCAGAGATTTGGGGCCCTCAGGAATGTCCCCTTCAGCAGAGGGGAACTTTCCTGGGTTCCCCCACCAGCACTGGGCATCCAGAGTGCAGAGCCACAGCCACACCTGGCTGGAAGCATCCAGGAGCTGATCCAGCCCCAACTGCAGCCACCTCGAAAGGCAATTCCAGAGCCAACAGCAGCCCCACCAAAACATCCCCCCCTCTCCAGGCAGGAGAAGGGAACGCTGGGCAAAGGGAGCGCGAGCCGGTCTTTATTCTGTTAATGAATTCCCACCAAACCCCGTCCAAAGGCTGCCGCCGAGTGTTTACCATTAAGACAATTATTTGAGGCTGCCCTACTTTTGTCAGGCTCTTTAATACCTTGGGCCCCTCATTAGCTGTGTACACGGCTAACGAAGACAGCGAGCTAATTGGCAGCAGCTCTTGAAGAACGGAAGCAGCCTCATCGTTTGCCCGCTCACGTTCTGCCATTCCAGCGAGGAGCTGCGGAAGATGTTCCCTGATTAGGCTGTTGAATTATGAATTAGGCTCTGCTCCCACTGCAGCTGTTTTCTCCATGTCATTCCCAGCACTTTATTTCCCCATCTGCTTATAAAACCAGGAGCTTGATCCTGCAATAAACACTTCAAATGGTTTCTTTCTCTCTCTCTCTTTTTTTTTTTTTTTTTTTTTTTTTTTGCTTCTATTTTTTTTTTTTTTTTTTAGGGACTAATTAATTGTGTTGCATTTCTTGAGGTGGCCTGGCTTGCAGCAAATTAACAATGCTAATTTGTCCTCTGCTCGGTGCCCGAGCAATCCCTCCTACAGAGGAGCTGGAAAACGAAGAGGGTTCTATCAAACCGTGGCCGTGTTTCAGCTCCTTCCCGTTTTGATCCTTTCCGTGCACGGCGCACAAGGGGTGTCCTCCCTTGCAAACCATTCCCAAAGCTGCCTGGATGGAACTTTCCAGGCAGGAGCCAAAGCTGGGCAGTGACATTCTCAGCTGGCTCCTTCCTGGTGCTCAGTCCTAAACTCCAGTTGGTGCCTTGGCTGC
>VWYO01026118.1:1313-23790 GCA_013400275.1 Rhadina sibilatrix | reverse complement strand
CCCCACCTGTGACAGGGGATCCACCCACCTGTGACAGGGGATCCATCCCCACCTGTGACAGGGGATCCACCCACCTGTGACAGGGGATCCATCCCCACCTGTGACAGGGGATCCACCCACCTGTGACAGGGGATCCATCCCCACCTGTGACAGGGGATCCACCCACCTGTGACAGGGGATCCATCCCCACCTGTGACAGGGGATCCACCCACCTGTGACAGGGGATCCATCCCCACCTGTGACAGGGGATCCACCCACCTGTGACAGGGGATCCATCCCCACCTGTGACAGGGGATCCACCCACCTGTGACAGGGGATCCATCCCCACCTGTGACAGGGGATCCACCCACCTGTGACAGGGGATCCATCCCCACCTGTGACAGGGGATCCACCCACCTGTGACAGGGGATCCATCCCCACCTGTGACAGGGGATCCACCCACCTGTGACAGGGGATCCATCCCCACCTGTGACAGGGGATCCACCCACCTGTGACAGGGGATCCATCCCCACCTGTGACAGGGGATCCACCCACCTGTGACAGGGGATCCATCCCCACCTGTGACAGGGGATCCACCCACCTGTGACAGGGGATCCATCCCCACCTGTGACAGGGGATCCACCCCACCTGTGACAGGGGATCCATCCCACCTGTGACAGGGGATCCACCCACCTGTGACAGGGGATCCACCCCACCTGCAGCAGGGGATCCACCCCACCTGCGGCAGGGGATCCATCCCACCTGTGACAGGGGATCCACCCACCTGTGACAGGGGATCCATCCCACCTGCAGCAGGGGATCCACCCCACCTGTGACAGGGGATCCACCCCACCTGCAGCAGGGGATCCACCCCACCTGTGACAGGGGATCCACCCCCACCTGTGACAGGGGATCCATCCCACCTGCAGCAGGGGATCCATCTCACCTGCAGCAGGGGATCCATCCCCACCTGTGACAGGGGATCCATCCCACCTGCAGCAGGGGATCCATCTCACCTGCAGCAGGGGATCCATCCCCATCTGTGGCAGGGGATCCACCCCACCTGGCTGACCTGTGTCCCACCCAGCCCGTGCCTCCCGCAGCAAAGCCCCGGGATCAGCTGCCCAGAAGCACCCGGCCCCTGCCATCACTGCAGCAGAACAGATGCTCGTTACTTCTCTCGAAATCTCCATTTTTTCCCATAAATTTCATTTGCGCTGTTTGCAGCTTGGGCTCGTTCCCAAATAAAGCAGGCAGTGATTGAGCCCGGCTTTATTGCTCCCACAACCCAAATTACAGCCATTATCCCGAGCTCCCCCCTGCAATTATCCCCAGCCTGCGCCTTCCGTCTCTTTACCCGGGCGGGCTTTGTGCTGACGGGCGGTGACAGACGGGCAGGCGGGAGGGAAAGCGGCGAATTCTCCCCGAGCTGCGGCTCCAGCCCCTCTCTCCCTCCCTCCCTCCCCAGGATGCGGCTCCGTGTCGTTCTCCAGCTCTCAGCGAGATGATCAGACTGAGAAGAGGTGGCCCTCTGTGAACCTCAGCCATTCCCCCAAGGATCAGGATTCCTGAATTCCTTGTCCCAGCCTCCTGCGGGCTGGGCTGGGGCAAACCTGCATTTCCTGACGTGATCCTGTCAGTTCATCCAGCCAGGTGGGCTTTTTCCTCCTGCAGAGAACCCACCTTGAACCTCCTGCAGGTGAACTCGCTGCCTTTACACGTTCTGAGACTCTTTTTTTTGCCTCAAGATCTGGAGACATGAAACACGGGTGTAACCCCCAAATCTGTGACCCCACTGACAGCAAAACTCCTAACGGGGTTCTGGTCCCTCTCGGCTTGAAATCACAGAATCCCAGGATGGTTGGGGTTGGAAGAGACCTTAAAGCTGATCCTGTGCCTCCCCCTGCCATGGGCAGGGACACCTCTCACTGCCCCAGGCTGGTCCAGGCCCCATCCAAGCTGGATTATCCTGGGTTTGTTGGTTTTCTACCTTAAAATTCTCCTTGAACACCATTCTCTCTCATTTGGCTCACAACCACTGACGGGAGGCAGATCTTCTGTGCATCTTCCCAACTCCCAGCCCGGTCCACTTGGAGGAGAACTATCAAGATTTGGTCACTCCAGAGCTGGAATTAACTCCCAGTGGGATGGGAGTGTCCTGGCCCCATATCCTGGGATGCAATGTCCACACTGCTGGTGCACAAACTTCAGCTCCAGTTTCCCCCCACATCCTAAATTCTGAGTTATTCAGGGGGCAGCTTCCACAAAATAAGAAGGGAAGTCCCCATTCCTTTCCCTCCCAGCTTTCTTTTCCCAAGAATCCACTTGAGAAGCACTGAGAGCTTCTCGGGGAGGGAGGAGGTGTGCTGCAAAAGGGGAAACAAACATCCAAACTCCTGCGGGCTGGGTGAGTATTTCTGATTGAAAAATCAAAGGTTGCTTGGTGTTCACAGTTGCTGTTGTGCTCCTGTTTACACTCTCCCCGCTGTCTCCCCCATCCCTGTCTTTTAAGAAGGTTCAAGGAGGAATTTTTGGATATTACAATTCCCCTGCCTCACCGTGGAACAAGGGAGACACTTGAGCCCTGTCTCCTGCTACAGGGGGATCAGTGAAACTGCTCTGCCTTCCCTGACAGCAGAACTGAGCGGGATCAGCTCCCGCTGGGGGGGGATTAAAACTCCACAACAACAACCCTGGGCTCTGGGCAGGATTCCAAATGGAAAAGGCAAAGCGACCTGACAGACTCCATGAGCTGCGCTGACAACTCGGGGAAGGAAACTTCAGGGGCAGAATAAACTGATCTGAAATATTTTGCTCTGATCTGCATTTCAAAGGGATTCTGTGAAATGGCCAGCCTGTTAAGAGGGAACAAACAAATAATCTCAAGAAGAGAAACCACTTTTCTGTCCTTTGATTCAAAGGTTAAATGTGTTGAAATCCACTTCTGTTGAATTCTAAGTAACTGGGGTGATCCAGCTCCCTGCTGAATTCCTCTGCCTGCAGGGGGATTTTGGGACAATATCCTGAGTATTCCACTTAAGACCAAATGGTTGATTTGGGGGGTTGGATGACCCTGCATCTCTGAGGGATGTGGAAGCAGAGGAGACACCTTTCCTTTTTGTTCCAGTGAGTGGAGCATGAGTGGGACAGATTCCCCCTGAAACATAGGACAGATTCCACATAAATCATGGGACAGATTCCCCATAAAACATGGAATAGATTCCCCATGAAACATGGGATAGATTCCACATAAATCATGGGACAGATTCCCCACAAAACATGGAATAGATTCCCCCAAAACATGGAATAGATTCCCCATGAAACATGGGATAGGTTCCACATAAATCATGGGACAGATTCCCCATAGAACATGGAATAGATTCCCCAAAAAACATGGAACAGATTCCCCATAAAACATGGAATAGATTCCCAATAAAACATGGAACAGATTCCCAATAAAACCGGGAACAGATTCCTCATAGAACATGGAACAGATTCCCAATAAAACATGGAACACATTCCCCATGAATCATGGAACAGATTCCCCACGAAACATGGGGACATTGTCCCTGTTTGGAGTTGGGGGACACCACTCCAGGCCTTGCTAATGCTGAGTGTAAGGGGCTGTTGAGTGTAAAAAGATGCAATAACTTTGCAGGTTCATTTTCCTCCAAATGGCCCGAACCAGAATAAAACTTCTTTGTTTTTAATCACTGAAGTGGAATTGTTTCATTTTTCTTTTTGGCAAGGAAACTTGAAAACATCTGCTTGGGTTTGGATCAGATTGATTTTTTTTTTTTTTTTTCACTTTTTAACTCGGTAGTTGAACTGAAAAATCAATTATTCACCCAGCCTTCCTCCCAACACATGTCCAGGAGCAGAAACTCTGGGTTTTATTCAATAGCAGGTGCTCAGCAATCGGAGAAAATTAGTGTTGGGATAACAGGATTTACCTGGCTCTTCCTGCCTCATCTACAAAATCCAACCAGGACTGCAGGGATAAATCCAAAGGCTTTCATTTCTTGGTGTCCACTGAGCCAGTTTGGCTGGATGTGCAAAACAGGATCTTGGGTTTGATCCTGGTGGCTCCTGATGTCATTGTTGGCTCTCCAGCCTCTCTTTTAGGATCAACAGAAGTTTCCTTGGACCAGATAACGAGATTCCTTGGAGGACTCAGCCCATTCCTGCCTCATCACCTCCTGTCACAGCAGCCTCCAAAGGGGGGAGATTGTCCCTTAGGTGGGAGGTTCTGACGACTGTGATTTTTGGTTACATATTGCAACCCAAGACAACAAGGGGATAAATTCAGGCTGTGCAGCACTGCAGGTGAAAGAGTCACCCCTGGGGGGGCTCACGATGGTGATGGGCCAAGGGGAGCTTCACTTCCCATCACATCTGCTTGAGCTTTCAGCTGAGGCCTCAAGGCTCCAAAGTGGACCCAAAATACCCTCCAAGGAAGGCCAATCTGCCCTGGCTCTGCAGGATGTTCTGGCCACAGCGTCCTGTGCCCCTTCTCCTTCAGCTGCACCTCTGACTTTGAGCAGTGACTTTATGGAAAATCCAGGATTTCAAACGATGCTGGAATTTATCAGGTGTGCTGCAAGCCCCCCAGAGACCTCAGGCTGTTCTTTATTCCTCCTTTCCTGCTGATCCCTGTGGTTTCCTGCTCAGGAGGGTACCTGCTTTCCTTCCTTGCCTCCCAGGGCTCTCCTGGCAGGCCTTGGCATCTTTCCATCACCAGTGCCCAGCATTCCTGCAGGGCCAGGGCCTCTGATGCTCTTCCCATTCCCTGTTTTCCAGGGAACATGGAAAAATCATGGAATCCTAGAACGGTCTGAGTGGGAAGGGACCTTCAAACCCATCCCAGTGCCACCCCCTGCCCTGGGCAGGGACACCTCCCACTGCCCCAGGCTGCTCCCAGCCCCATCCAGCCTGGCCTTGGGCACTGCCAGGGCTCCAGGGGCAGCCACAGCCCCTGTGGAACTGGGTGGAGATGGGAGCAGGAAGGGCCAGGAGAGTGGGAATGGGTTGGCAGCACCTTTGGTACCTGGTGAGACTCGGGATTGTTCAGCCTGGAGGAGAGGAGACCTTGTCCATGTCCATCAGTGCCTGGCAGGATGGGGAGGAGATGGATCCAGGCTCTTCCCAGTGGTGCCCAGTGCCAGCAACAGGGACAGAGCTCAAAAAATTGAAATACAGGAGGCTCCACTCCCACCTAAAAAAGAAGAATTATAGGGTTGGCCAAGCACTGATTGTTGTGAACTCTCCGTCCTTGGAGGTATCCAGACCCTGGTCCTGGACAAGCTGCTCCTTGGGCAGAGTCCTTGGTGATCTCCAGAGGTTCTTCCAACTCCAGCAATCCCAGTGACTCCCTGAAAATGAGGAACCACCAGCTGGAAATGGGGGAAACGATGCTGTGTGCTGTGACATTTGGGGAAAAAAAAACACTGTTTGCTTTAGCCCGACGTTTATTTTCATTTTCTTTCAGATGTTACTGCTGCTCTCATAAATAATTCAGCTTTTATAAGCCGGAGTATATTATTTAAAATGGTACAAATTAATCACCTTTAGTGCATTCTGGGGCTCCCGTGTTATTTTTAATGAATGTGTAAAACACTCCTTAGGTGTACGAAGAGGATTCGCTTCCATTTGCAGGCCAGCCTGGACAGGATCAATATTTCATGGATTTCTGTGGCTTATTCATATTTAGTTCTTCAAGGAAAGCTTTTTTTTTTTTTTTCCTCCCTCCCCCACTGAAATAGGGACGACACAGGTCCCTGGTGTGAGCAGCAGTGAAATAAATATTTAAAGAAATACTTAAAGCTTAAATTTCAGGTGTTTTCACGTCCAGGGCTCCTGGGGTTGTTATCACACGCAATCTGTGCTGACTTTTTCTGCACAAAATAGCCCCAAAAAACCCCAAAAACAAACAAACAAAAAAAAACAAAACAAAAAAAAAACCAAACCAAACCAAAAACAATAAAAAACAAACAACAACAACAACAAAAAAACAAAACAAAAACAAAAACAAAAAAAACCCCAAAAAAACAAAAAAACAAAAAACAAAAAAAACCCAACAACACCAAAAACCTAAAGCCTCTCAAACTTAAAGCCTCCTTGTTATCCCAAAATGTGATGGAATGAAACTTCCTGGCTTTTTTCCACTTCACCAGTGCCTGTTTTTTAAATAGGAGCCGTATTTGTGGCCAAATAATGTCACTTCTCCCCTTTTTTTTTATTTTTTTTTAGCTCCTGCTTTAATGTTTGCAATATCTCACAGACAGAGCACGAGATGAGACTGCTTTAATTAGCTCTGGCGTGAAAAAAAAACCTATTTTGGGAAATAAATAAATAAACACATGCATATTAGACTATTAAAAGGAGGGTCTGTGCACCCCCAGCTTTATTTCTGTGCAATAAAATTTAAAATTCCGTGTGGAAAGCCCTTCTGGATGTGCAGCAGTGACCTTTGATGACATTAAATCATTTAATGAGCCTGTTAGGTGCACATTAGAGAGAAGAAAAAGGCTTGTGGGGAGACACCTGGATTTCTGTAGGTTTAAGGCTGGCGAGTTGAGAGATTTCTGTTGTGCTGGAAGAATTTCCATGAGTTAAGAGGGATTAGAGCTGGTTATTCACAGAGTTATGGGATGGTTCAGGTTGGAAAAACCCTCCAAGGTCATCCAGTCCAGCCAGGCCCCCAAGTGCTCCATCCGTGGGGTTTTTGACATTTCCAGGGATGGGGACTCCAGCCCTGCCCCGGGCGGCTGTGCCACCCTGAGCACCCTGTCCATGCAGAAATGTTCCCAAAATCAGACAGGGTCACACACACACAGGGCACTGGGGACACACAGGGTTTGGCTGCTGTGCCCTGACAAAGCCTTTGCTGTGTGCTGAGGGGGAGAGCAGAAGTGATGGCCTCACTGAATCCCACAGAATCACAGAATTATCCAGCCTGGAGAGGCCCTCAAGATCCCCTTGACTTCAAACCACNCAGCCCCTCCAGGGCTCTCTGCTCAGGAGGGTCCCAGAGCTGCCCCAGCACTGGAGGTGCCCCAGCAGGGCCAGCTCAGGGGACAGGCACTGCCCTGCTCCTGCTGCCACCCCAGGGCTGGCACAGCCCAGCTGCCCTCGGCCTTTCTGACCATTCCAAAGATAAAATTTGGATCCATCCTTGGCATTCCCTGTTTTGGGCTGCAGGTTCACACAGGGCACGTCCATTTGGAGTCAAATCTACCAAAGTAAATATTAGCACAGGAGCTACAAATGGTGATAAATAACCAAAGCTCAAAATGTTCCTTTTTTTTTTCTTTTTTGTATTCTGCAATAATCCCTCTGCCACTTTTCTTATCTTGAAAATAATCAAGCAGCTGATAATGATGCTTTAATAACGATCATGATGCTTTAATGCAAATAAACAGATTTTTTTTTTTTAATTTTCTCAGCATGAAGCATCAACAGTAAAAAAATCCAAGTCCAGCCTTTATTAATAATTTTCCTCAGGTGAAGGAGAACTAATGTGTTGTTGGGAATATCCACCCTGCTTTTATCCCACAGGGATTTGCCATTTTACCACTGAGTGAGGGCTTCAAGAAAAGAGTTTGATTTGCTGTTGCAATCCCCCAAATCCACGTTAATGATTGCTGGTGCTGCGGGGCCCTTCCTGCAGCAGATCCCTTCTCCTTTCCCCATATTCTCATTTTCCTCACGCAGACCTTTCAAGAGTTCTTCCCTTCCAAAGCTCCACGGTAATGATATGAAAATAATCACATCAAAATAATGATATACGAAAAATATTTTTGCAATTACAGCCCATAAAATCCTAATGCCATCATTTGAGTGTTTGCACTTGTCCCATTTGCATAGTGACTTATATCTGATGAACCACCCCGAGCAACCCAGGACCTACTTCCATATAAACTTCCAAGATGCATGGAAATGTTGCTGTTCTATTTAGGGATTGATGGGAGAGCTTCCCAGCTGGGAGAAGAGAAAAATTCTTTCTTTTTTAGGGGGCATCCTTTGCCTTGCTGCCATCCCTGGAATGGTGACAATCCGTGTGGGACGTGGAAATTGCACTGTGACTGAGTCTTGGCCAGCCAGGACTCAGCCAAGCCCATATTTATGGATTAAAAACCCCCCTATTATTGAGCAAAGATTGATCACACGGTGTGATCTCAGCTGTGGGTTATCAAAACACCTCCTGAGCTGAATTTGTGTAGCCAGGGTTCCGTGCCTGCCACGTTTTGATTTCAGGAAATTCCCTCCCCAGGGACAGAACTGGGTAAACAAGGTCAGGTTACTGTAAACTAATACATTTTCCTACAAGCTTTCCCAAAGGAAGGACTTTGCTTGATTGGTCTCTTCAAGTGACCAATGGGTCCCACCTCTAAGAAAGGTATAAAATAAGTTTGGAGAATAAATTGAGACTCCTCCTTTGGAGTCACAGCCTTCTGAAACAGACTTGTGTCTTCCTTTCGTGTCCAACAGCGACAAACCCGACCCCAAAATCATTCTGGGCAATCAGGCAGTTCTCAAGGGGGACAAACCAGCCCAGCCCTGAGCCCTCCCTGCCAGCCAGGGGTGGAGGCTCCTGGAGGGCCAGGCTGGGTCTCATCAGAGAGGTGAGCCCACAGGAGCTCACAGGATGTCCCAAAGCCCTGGGCTGCCCTTTATCCTCTCCAAATCCTTGGAAGAAAATGTCCAGCTGGGCTGGGGGGGTTTAATCCCACTTGGAAGCTGAGCCCAGCACAGCCCCTCTCCCTCTGCGCTGGGGTGGGGTGAGAACTGAGAGGGGGAAAGGAGGAGAAATCCTGGATTAAGGTCAGGACAGCCTGATGGGGCAGAAAAGGGAGAAAATGATGATGGTGATGATGATTGTAAAAAAAATCAGAAAGTACAAAAGAATTTATGCCCGGTTGCTCAATGCTCAGTGTTTTTTCAGTGCACAAGCAACACCAACAACACAAAAAGAGCAACTCCTTTCCCCCCCTCCCTTTGTGATTAGCTCCTGTTAAAAGACAAGGTTCCTCCAGGCTGAATTCCACTCTCAGAGCCAGCTTTAATCAACGGGGGGGCTGCTTCCTCTCCAGGCTTTGCCTGATTGATGTGGCCTCCCTGGAACTCGTGGAGCAAATGAAATCAGGGTCATCTGCTGGAAGAAGCAATAAAAAATCACCTGGAGGAAGGAACTGAAACCATCAGGGATCTGCCTTTAAAATAAGGGACAGGGAGCCAGCATAACTCTGGCTGTCACTTGGTGCTCCCTGTGACAAGGACCTGTGGACAAGTCTCCTGCTCCCCTGTCCCTGCTGAGCAGGCAGAGTTGGCAAGAGATCATTTCAGGCCTGACTTTTTTTTCCCCAGTCACTGCTGGAGTGGCCCTTAGGTGACCTGAGCACTGCAGTGTGGGGGTAAAAGGGTGTCCCCTCCCTCAGAGCCACCTGCAGCCCTGCTGTCACCCCAGTTCTGGTGCCTCAGGAGCACCAAAGAGCACCTGGAGGCACCTGGCCTGACCTGCAGCCCCTGGAGATGTGCAAGCAGGGCCCTGCTGGGTTTATCCTGCAGCAGCTCCCAGCTCAGCTCACCCCTGTGGGAAGAGCAGGATAAACAGATGGGATGTGGGGTTCCAGCCTTGTCTGGGCACCTGTCAGGAAGTCTGTCTGACTGGGCATGGTGGTGCTTGGCCAAAGGTGACCCGGAGGCTTTTTCCCAGCTTAATGGTCCTGTGATCCTGTGGAGGCCCCAGGAGGTGATCCTGAGCCAGAACTGGTGCCACCCGTGTTGGAGCCATCCCTTCAGACAGCCAGCTCCACTGGGAATGTCCCCTCAGCCCAGCAGCCAGCCCAGGACCCCTGTCACACACAGGGAGGGGAAAGCAAGCTGCCTCCTCCTGTCAGCATCCTGGCACAGGAATTCCAACCATCTCATCCCAGACATTCCGGGTGGATTTTGCCTGTGATCCCTCAGGAGGATCCCTGGGAGACAGAAGAGAGAGTTGTGTCTGGAAAAGGTGTCTGGGGGCTCTCCCCAGCCTGGTGCTGGTGTCATCGTGCCAGTCCCAGCTGAGGGGGATGAGCAGGGACAGGGATGAGCAGCTGTAGGGACAGACTGAGCAGTGCCCCTGTCTCCTTCCATTACTTTTTGGGATTGAACTTAGCCCAGGATCAATGGTGCTGCTCAGATTCATGGGCAGCAGCTCCCTGGGGGATTTATTCCTCCCAATTTTTAATTTAATCTGTCTGATCACATCCCCGTGGCCCCTTTGCAGTGTCTGGAGGGGAAAGTGACACTTCCAGGTGCTGCTCACTGACCTATTTTAGGCTCTGGGCCAGGATTAATGGCAGCTTGGGCTCTGTTGCCTATCCTGCTGAGAGCTGCAGAGGGACACACGGAGCCAGATGAATCCCACTCCCAATAATTGTGGGATGCAGGGGACATTACCCACTGACAAATAACCGGACAGATGCTCGGGTTTTCACCATTCTCCCAGAGTTATGACTTCATATTTTCAGCAGACAGCACAGGTTACACCTGCTTCCCATTGGAGTGGGTTGTTTACAGCCATAATGGATTAAATTTTAGCTCCAAATCTGTTGGAGAAGAGCTCCATCCTGGCAGCAGGCAGGAATTATTGCTGAGCCTTCGGCTGGGCTGTGGCCACGGCTGGAACTCAGGCCCCCTCTGAGCAGCCTTGTTTGACACTGTCCAGAGCTGTGCTGGGGGGAGCAAAGTCAGGAACAATTATTGCTCAGTGATAATTCAGGCACTTCAGTGATAATTCAGGCAGTTCAGGCTCCAGGTGTAATCCCCTTGGCTGGGGTGTGAGCAGACCTTTCCTTGAGGGTGATCAGTGGGGTTTCCTGGCAGGCAGCCCCAATGCTGGCAGGGCTGTGCCTGCTGCTCCCTCCTGCTCTCACTGCCCCATGGATCACCCAGAGCCTCCTCCTGCACCCGCAGGAGCAGGGAGAACAGCAGGAGGACAGAGCTGATTTCCTGGGGTTGTTCTAAAGCTCTCTGCCCTGACATCCTGTGCCCATCCTCTGTTCCAGACTGGGAGCTGATCCCTGTCCTGTTCTCTGCACTCTCCCATGGGCTGGCTCCAGAAAAAACCACAATTTTTGCTTTGTTTTTTTTCCCCTGTCCTTCCCTACTGAGAGAAACACCATTAATCCCTTTCCAGAACAGCTCTCCTGTAGCTCCTCCAAGGCCCAACTCCTGTTTCCTGTGCTGTCCCACCCTCCCTCACCTGTGCTTGAGCCTCTGTCCCCTCTCCCTGCCAGGTCCCAGTAAAGGATGGAATTCCCTGCTTATCCCTCCAGGGCCAGGTTGGATGAGGGTTTGCAGTGACTGGGAGCTGCTTCCTTTGTTTTCCATGCATGTCTCCAAGCAGGATGCTGTGGGGAGTGTCCAGAAGCTCCCTCAAAGCTCCCTTGAGACATCCCTGACCTCTGTGTCTCTGCTGTTCCCCTGGGTCTGTCTCTGGAGCTGTCCCCTTCACACCTTTTCCCTGATTTTTATATTCCTTACAGCTGATGCCTTGGGAAGGCTGAGCTGGAACAGATTGGGCAGAGCTGGAGAATAAAGTAGGGATTTATTGAAAGGGCTTTAAGGGAACACAACACCTTGGGCAGGACAGGAGCCTGGCCAGGGCTACACCCAAAATGGTCACAAAATGGGCACAAAATGGACCCAAAATGGTCACAAAATGGACACAAAATGGGCCCCAAATGGTGACAAAATGGACAAACAGTCACCAGGTCTGACACTTTTATGAGTTTTGGTCCATTTGCACATTGGAGTTTAATTGTCCCATTCCAGCTGCAGGCTGTGAGGTCCCATCCTTCTTGTCCCTCCCTCCAGCCACCCTTGTTTGTGCTTTTTGGGCCTGGAAGTTGTCCTTGGTGTGCAGCAGGAGCAGGATTTGTTTTGTGTCCCTGCTCTGTGCAGAGCTGAGTGACCCTGAATGTGAGCTCAGAGCTGCAGCCCTGGGCAGCACAGAGCCTGGAACACAGGGAATTCAAACTTCAGGCATCACAGTCACCTCCCCTCTGAACCCCCCTGAATTATCCAATTGCTCCTTCAGGACCTCCTTCACCCCACTGTGGTTTTCTCCACCTTTTCTCACCTCTCCTGCACTCCTGCTCTGGGTGGGCGGGCCCAGAACTGCCCCAGGTTTATCATGGATTAGCCAGCAGAGGTTTATGATGGATTTACCAGTATCACACACAGATTTCTGTGTGTCTGTCCTCTCTTGTCCTGATAATTCCATAATTTGATTTGCTTGCTTTGTATGCTGAGCTGATGTATTTATGGAACTGATAAAATCTCACTGCCTCACTCTGGAATGACAATAATCCACTCGCAGCCCATCCCTGGAGATGCCTAATTTGGACCTCCCCCCTTTGCACTTGACTTACATTTATTTAAATTCAACCTCACCTTCCTTTTCCCCACATTATGATCCCATAATTCCTTCTCCTTGGTCCTCTGAGCAGCAAGGCCCCAGCAGCAAACCCCTCCCTGGGCTGTTTATCCCAGATTTCCAGAATGGTTTGAAGGGACCTTAAATCCCATCCATTCCCACCCCTGCCCTGGCAGGGACACCTCCCACTGCCCCAGGCTGCTCCCAGCCCCAGTGTCCAGCCTGGCCTTGGGCACTGCCAGGGCTCCAGGGGCAGCCACAGCTGCTCTGGGCACCCTGTGCCAGCCCGGCCCGCCCTGCCAGGGAACAATTCCTGCCCAATCTCCCAGCCAGCCCTGCCCTGGGCACTGGGAGCCATTCCCTGTGTCCTGTCCCTCCAGCCCTTGTCCCCAGCCCCTCTCCAGCTCTCCTGGAGCCCCTTCAGGCCCTGGAAAGATCTCCCTGGATCTTCTCTTCCCTGGGCTGAACAACCCCAATAGCATTAAAAGCCACCTATTGTTTTTTTCCCATTTAGTTAAAAATCACATTCATTGGATCTTAAAATATTTGTATCAATTATTTCNCTCCACAAAGAGCACATTGGGAATGAGCACTGCTGACTCTGGAAACCTTGGAGATCTTGGGAAGCTCCTCCCTCCCTCCCTCCTCACACTCACCCCATCTGGACCTTCCCCTTCCCTCCTAAGGCAGCACAATTCCCCTAAAAACCCCTGGGGAGGGCAATCCCCAGACTTGGGGCAGACAGAACCCCCAGGGGCTGCAGCTCTTGGGGCTCCTTTGGTGACATTTGGCTTCCCCTGAGCTGCTCTGACTCTCTCCCTGAGTCCTCTGGACCTTCAGCCGTGCTGGATAAACCAGGAAGCTGGAGAACATCCCCTGGTCCTGTGCTGGTTTTAATGCAGGCTTGCCCAGAGCAGCTGGCTTGTCCTTGAGCTCCCTGGGCACTCGTGTGGGAGCACTGCCTGATTTTGGGGAGGTTTCCTGCCATTTTATCATTTTGTCCTCCAGCTTTCCTGCCTGGCTTCCTGTTAAAAGCACATCCTTGATAAACAGAGCCAGCCCAGGGCTGATTTATTCCGAGGCACCGCCAGGCTCTCCTCGAGCCCTGCGTGCCCTTTGCAGTTGATCAGCAGAGCACATCCTCCTGCAGGTGTAAAAATGCAGGGCCAGGCCTGCAGCAGCAGCAGTTTCTGTTCTCTGCGACTTCACTGCAGTAAAAATCAGAGGGTCAGGGCCTGAAAATTAAACTGCCTCAGGGTTCAGGGTTTAAACACCCTGCCCAGGGTGTGTGACAGCACAGAAAGAGCCTGTGAAACCTTTATGGGGCTGAATCTTACCAGCCAGCAGTACCAGGCACAAATATTTTATCCCAGGAAAAAAAAAAAAACAAAACAAACCTCGGCTTCCATTTGCTCCCCTCTCCCTCCTTGTTACACTCGGAGTTGCCAGGCTGATAAATCATCACTGTATTAATTTAATATTATAGGGAGAGTCATAAACACCTGACTCCCACTCTGGAGTCCATGGATCTCCCTGATGAATGGAGAGTTTCTGCTCCAAAAACCTCCCAGTCCAAGCCCAATGCCTTGGGAATGCAGATGAGCAGCAGTGCAGCAGGCAGGCTGTGCTCAGAGGGTCTGTGGCTGTCACAGCACAGGTGGCTTTGGGGCAGGGCTCGTGGTTTCTTCTCAGAGGGGTTGTGTTGGTTCAGGAAGCACTTAAATCCTCAGCGAGCCCCACACCCGAGCAGGTGGTTCCAGATCAGGAAGAGAGGTTGGAGTTTCACCCCTGGAACTTTGAGGAAGAAGAACCAGAAACTTCCATGCTCTTCTCAGCATAACTGGCCCAGTTCTAGGACAAAGGCACCCCTTGGGTTTTCTGTTGGGCAGCGTGCCCAAAATCCCTCCCAAATCCTTCAATACTTAAGAGAGAGCACAGAGGTTCTTGGGGCTTTCCAGGGTGTCTGAGCAGCTGCAAGGGACCTCCCTACATGGCTGGTGTTCTTCTGTTCTGTACGGTTTGTTGTTTTCTCTTTTATTAAAACCTTTTTTGCTTTCTTCAAAACACCTCTGGTCAGCCGTCTCACTAATTATTCTGAAGGTTCTTATTCTGAGAGGTTTTCTTATTCTTATTCTGAGAGGTTGCTGGTCACCTTCAGAGCTTGCTGCCCCTCTGTGGGGCTGGTAACACACTGGCTTTAGGCAGAATGCATCACTCCAGGGATGTCAGACTCTGTGGGTGTGGCACTTGGGGTCCTGGCTTAGTGGTGGCCTCAGGTTCTGCTTCTTCAGGAAGAAATCCACGAAGCTGTGGGGCAAACGTTGGAACATTTTAACTTGAGGACAAGAGTTGATGATCCCACATCAGGGGTTAATGCTGAGCTTTGTACCCCACAAAATACCAGAGATTCACGTGGCTTCGTGCTGATCCCCCACATCTGTGCCCAAATTTCCCCATTTCCCTATAGCCATGATTAATAGGGACTGGGAGACACCTGGGTTTTGAGAAGGGAGATCAAGTGCCAGAATAAAGAATGATAACAGAATAAAGAATGATAACAGCATAAAGAATGATAACAGAAGGTGCATCATGACCTGGTCACACACTTGAGACACTCCCAAGGAGCGAAGATCCATCAGAAGATCCAGGACCACACAAGGGGATTTTGAGGAACAGGATGCTCCAAATGCCACCAAAGACCCTCAACCAGAAAGTTGTTTTCTCTGGGACGGTGAGAAGGGCCCAGGGATGGTGAGAAGGGTCCAGTTTCCCTCCAGGAACCCAGTGGAACCAGATCCCTGGTGTTCCTGGGTCTCAGTTTTTATCCAGGTGGGAATGGTTGGCTCCCCCCCAGGGTGGAGCATCTCCCAGTGGGATGATGGAATGTGTCCTGTCCCTGCTGAGCCTCCATGGCCCATCAGCAGCAGAGATCCCCTGGAGGGAGCAGGGGTGGTGACAGAGATAACAAACCCTGCCCCACCTGGTTTATCAGCTGGCCCCTGATCAGAAGGCACCCAGCCCCTGCCCCAGAGCTACCAGAGATAAAGGAGAACATCTCCCAGCTGCTTTCAGCAGATGGAACAGAACCCACATCTTTGGTTCCATAACCCAGGACACCTGTCCTGGTGGGATGGGGCTCCCAAGGCTGTGCTCCAGAGGAGCTCCAGCTCCTTCCAGGCCACAGGCTTGAGAGTTTGGGGGTCAGAGACCCCTGGGATGGCAGGACAAGCACTGCCAGCACTCCTGCTCCAAGAGAACATTCCCAGGGAATGTATTTCCTTGTAGTGCAGGATGTTGTTGTGCAGTTTGTGAGGCTGCCTTGCTGGTTGTGAGTAATTTATGTATTTATTATGTCCCCTGGCAGTGCTGTTTTACTAAAGCTGTCCTTTTTTTTTTTCTGGTGCTCTTTCATCCCTCTGGGAATGGAGCTGATATCTCCTTAAAGAAAACAGAGTTCTTTCATATTTCCGCAATGGGATTTTAAGTGGAGTAATGCAGATGAAGGGCAGCACACAAACACAAATCCTGCTTTGTATCTTAAATAAAAAATACCTTTCTCACCAAGGCAGGCAGTGGGGGTTTTTTCTCCCAGGCTTTCCACGGAAAGTGTTGGCTCTTAAAGGACTTTTCTCTGTGTCTCTAAGCAATTCCGAGCACATTTCCCCCACACAGCTCTGCTGGGTGAAATACAGAGAGGCTTTTATCAAGTGTCTTTTGTGGATCCCAGGGCTTCTCCAGGTGCTGAGCGGGGCTTAAGGAGATGCCAGAGTGTTTGGAGGGACAGACAGGGAGAGGGGTGCAGGGGTGCTCCCAGACACTGATCCCGGGAAGTCACAGACCAAAGGAGCTCCACCTTTCCCTGGGTGAGGATCTTGCTGCCCCTGGGTCACTGGGGTGCCTGGATCTGCTCCCAGGCTGACAAAAGCTCTCCAGGCCAGCAGGGATCTCACAGGAATTTTGCTGTTGCTGCTCTTTTGCCGTGCCTGGGGAACGAAGGGAGAGCAGAGATTCTCAGGTCCCTGCAGAGCCAGGGGAACATCCACCAGCTGCCCTGACAAGCTGAGGGTGCAGCAGGGCTGGGGCCCACGGCCGTGTGCTGACCCCACTCCTTGGTGGTGTTACAAATGCAGCTTTTGGAGTTGGCTTTTTGCAAATATTGAAATGAGTGTTATACATACAGTGTGTTACAAATGCACCTTTTGGAGTTGGCTTTTCACAAATATTGAAATCGATGTTATACATTCATATATTCAATATAGTGTGTTACAAATGCACTTTTTGGNTATTTGAATCATGCATTAGCTCATTTAAATATGTAACACAGAAGTCCTTAAAACAAAGGATCTGAAAAGAGGACAGGGTGCTGATCGTGTTGGTATCAGCACCTCGGCCCAAAAGAGCTTTGTTCTTTTGGGTTTTTTTTTCTCCTTATTGTCTATTTTATTTTACTTTTATTAAAACTTTTAAATTTTACATAATAAGTGAATCGTGATTTTCACAGTGGGGAGCTCAGGCTGGAAAACCAGGAGTGGGACTGGCAGGGGAAGTGCAGGAAGAGGAGCAAATTTCCCCAGCCTGTGTTGCCCGTGGAGAGAGAGGAGCTGGGAGGGAAAAGGAGCCTCTGCAGGGAGGAAAGCTCCCTGGCCTCCCTCCTGGCACGGATCCAGGAAGGATTCCCACTCTGCCACACTCCGGGGGCTTTTGGGGAAGCTGCTGACCCTGAGTGCTGCTGCTTCTGGGGAGTCTGGCTGGGCCTTGAGCCTCCCCTGCCACCCACACACACCCACCCTGCTCTCCAGGTGGGTGGGTTTGCCCCAAAATGGGGAGGGAAAGGGGAAAGGGGAAAGGGAGAAGGGGAAAGGGGAAACCACGAGAGGGACCTTGCTGGTCAAACCCCTTCTGTTGGTGGCCCTGGCTTTGGAGCCCCTGAGCCAATGGTCACCACATCAGCCACAAATCTGTCTCCTCCCTGTGGGGTCCTTGTCACTGGTGTGGGGTCCTTGTCACTGGTGTGGGGTCCTTGTCACTGGTGTGGGTGGCCCTGCTGGAGCAGGGAGTTGGAGGAGGTGACTCCAGAGGTGTCCACCAACCTCATCTGGAACCTGATCTTCAAGGTGCCCTTCCAACCCAAACCATTCCACGATGGTGTGATCCTGCCCTCCACGGCAGCAGCTCTGTGGTGGAGGCATTTTATCCCCAGAGCTGTTATCACTGACACCACAAAAATCTGAGACTTAAATCCCAAGGAATGAGATGTTCAATCACAGCCCAAAAATCTCAGGATGACAAGCAGAGCCCCAGAGAAACCCTGACACGACGTGGGAGGTGCAGCAGCAAGGAAACACCAAATTTTCCCTGCTGGAGAGCAAGCACAGGTTCAGCAGCCTGCAAACTTCAACATTCTGGGCTCATATCTGCCCATAATTTATCACCCTGGTGAGCAGGGCTAAATCAGAGCTGCAGCAACACTCAGCTCTCAACAGCCCCCTCAATCAGGGAGCTCAGAGCTCTGTGGAGCACACAATTAACCTTCCACTACCAAAGGAAATTACAACAGGAGGCAAGAACAAGTCAGAACCTTCCCTCAAAAGAAACCAGGGCTGGATTCCACCCTCGTGCTGGTGCTCAGCCTTGCTCACTGGAGCATGAATAGGGAATAAGGGAAGGGAAAAGGAGAAAAGAGAGGAGCAAAGGAGCAAATGTAGGGAGGAGAGGAGCAGAGTCATACGGGGAGGGAGGGAAGGAGGTGAGGGAGGGCCTTGGGCTCTTGTCAGGCATCATCCCCTCTTCCATTCCTGCAGCTTTTTGGAACCTGTCCTGGCACCAGGTTTGAGATCAGACCTGAGCAGCCAAAGGGATGCAGCATTTGCAGGACTGCACAGGGAGTCTGAGGAACACCCCCAGCAAAATCCTGATTTTATTCTCCCCCTTCTGGGTTTCCTTTCCCAAAGCCCAGAGCGCTGAGTGCCCTCAGCAGCAGCATGTGTGGGACACACTGGGACCTCACACGTTTCTGTGACTCGTGGAGAGCCAGTTCCACACCAGTTCATTCCCAGGAGGGTCTGCAGTGACAGCTGAGCTGCAGGGCTGCATCTGCCTGCTCCACGATCCCTTTGTGCTCCCACTGAGGGACAAAGGGCTGTGTATCCCACGTCCATCCCACTTGTTCCCTTTCCCTCCACCCCGTGGTTGGACAGCTGGGCTCAGGGCTGCCTCATTCCCCTGCAGGCTGGTGGCATCTGTGGAGCTGCAGCAGCATCACAGTGGTGTCACCCAGCACAGTCACAGCCACAGTGACACAGCCACTGCCCTGCTCTTGGAGCCTGCTCCTGGAAACGATCCATTGCTCCTTCTTAAACCCTGGGGCTTCAAGAGAAAACTCCTTCTCTCATGGCTGTGCCATGGAAACAATTCCACTGGACTTCATCTTGTTGCTGCCATGGATGCTGGGCCATGAGGGAGCTGTCAGGAAGGATGGACAGGAAAGGAATTGTGGATGCCCAGAGCAGCTGTGGCTGCCCCTGGATCCCTGGCAGAGCCCAAGGCCAGGCTGGAAGGGGTGTGGAACAACCTGGGGCAGTGGGAGGTGTCCCTGCCAGGGCAGGGGTGGCACTGGGTGGGCTTTAAGGTCCCTTCCAACCCAAACTGGGATTCTGTGAGGAGAGAAGATGCCCAGGGGTCACTGGACAGAAGAGTGAGTGGCACAGGCAGCTGCAGTGACAGCCACACCCCTGGGACACCTGGCACCACAATTCCCACATCCAGAGCTCTTTGTGGTCACCTTCATCCTCCAGTGAGGTTCTCCTGAATCCAGCAAACAAACGAAGCTGATTTATTTCATTATGCAAATTTGGAGCTTTCAACAGAGGGGATTTTCTCTCTCATTCTTTGAATGAATTGCTAAAATCCAAGGTTTGCTGGCTGGAACCCTGAGGCAAGGCACAGAGGTCGTGTCTGTAGCCCTGGCTGGTGCCTGTGATGTTTGGGTTTCTCTGAAACTCTTTTCCCCAGGCACTGTTCTGCCAACAAGAGCCACGTTTTCCTGACTGTAACCNAATCAGTGTAGTGGTTTGAGTGCCTACTAGAATGATTTACTCTTTTTCTGCTGTGAGATAGGATTAGGAGGGAGAAAAGCAAAGCAAAACTTGAAGGGTATAAAGACAAAAAAAAAGCTTTTCCTGGTATTCTCTGATTTTAACACGTGTGTCCCCAGAGGCGTGTCAACTTGCTACTGGTTTAACCAGGTATCAATAACCAGCCTTGGTCACTGATGGGTAAATCACAGCTTTTCTTACAAAAACCACCCCTGTCGGTGCCAAATGTCAATAAATGCCACACCAGCACGCCCCTGCAGCTCCTGTCCTACAATTCCAAGTGGCACCAGCCTCCCCCCATCACCTCCCAGCCTCCAGCAGTGACAGTTCTGATTTCCCTCCAAACTCCTGCTCTCCTGATCTCCCCACTCCTGCACCTCTGAACTCAGCCACCTCCTTCCTGAGCTGAGCCACCTCCTTCCTGAGCTGAGCCACCTCCTTCCTGAGCTGAGCCACCTCCACGCTCAGCCCTCCAGGCAGAGACCTGGGTGTGTGCAGTGGGACAGGCACCTCCAGAGCTTCCCTGCCCGTCCTGCCCCACCACACAGGGACATCCTGGGATGGTTCCCTGCACTTCTGGCTGTTCCCTGCTCTCTCCCCAGGGCAGCTGGGTTTTCCTGTTGGCTGGAATCCTGCTCCATGCCATCCATCACTGCTCACCTGAGCACGGGGCCTGTTTGTGCTGCCATGGAAGGGCATTAAATTGATTTTATGTGATCTGNGTTCTGATTTCCCTCCAAACTCCTGCTCTCCTGATCTCCCCCACTCCTGCACCTCTGAACTCAGCCACCTCCTTCCTGAGCTGAGCCACCTCCACGCTCAGCCCACCAGGCAGAGCCTTGGGTGTGTGCAGGGGGGGCAGGCACCTCCAGAGCTTCCCTGCCCGTCCTGCCCCACCACACAGGGACATCCTGGGATGGTTCCCTGCACTTCTGGCTGTTCCCTGCTCTCTCCCCAGGGCAGCTGGGTTTTCCTGTTGGCTGGAATCCTGCTCCATGCCATCCATCACTGCTCACCTGAGCACGGGGCCTGTTTGTGCTGCCATGGAAGGGCATTAAATTGATTTTATGTGATCTGCTCCTGACAAATCAAACTTGGCTGTAATTCCCTGCCTCATTATCTCCCAGGTGTTCACAAGCACTTTGCCAGATAATAACATCCCCATTCTTGTCCTGGGTATTTCAGGTAACAGATCCCCACTTTATCCTTTTTTTTAAAGATAGCATTTATTTTTTTTTTTCCAGACCTCCCAACTTTTCTCTACACACATTCTAAGATAAAAGCCAAGTGCTCCGAGATTGATTCAGCCTCTTTTGAGCACCACAGGGATAATGCTGGCAGGGCCAGGCAATTTGGGATCCCCTAATGGCCCTAAGGGCTCCCTGCCCCATCCTTCTCCTGCTGCAGAGTAAATTCTGTCCCCTTTGTCACCGGAGCTGTTTGTTCTCCCTGTCACTGGCACTAAACTCCTCTAGTGAAGGCTGAAACAACAGCAGGGGAAATTCCTTTGCCTGGGGCATCATTGCTTAAGACTGCAGGAAAAGTCTCTTTTGCCTTTTTGTCACTGCTCATTTCATTACAGAAATTTCCCTCATTAATTTTTCTCTCCCTCACTGCTGGCTCCCTGTGCCTCGTGAAATCCCAGTTCATTCACTGGGAGAAGGAGACACGGTCCAAGTGCAAGTCCTGGCCACATCCAGGCTTCATTTTCCCTGTGTCTCATCTCCATCCTATTTTTGCCTCAGCTCCAAGCTGGGAATGTGGCTGTACCCCTTTCCCATGGGACACAAACCGAGCAAATCCCTTTGTCCCATGGTCCTGAGCTCCCTGCTGCTGGGACAGCAAATCCCCTCAGCGTTTCCTCGGGGGGTGTTCCTACCACACCACGTTTAGGTCGAGTTTTGTGGCCATCCAGGGAAAGCACTTGGGACTGGAACCCAGAGGTTCATCCCAGCACAGCTTAAGTGGTGCCAGCCCAGGGGGAATCCCAGGGGGAGCAGAGGGGCAGCTCTGATCTCTGCTCTGGGGCAGGGGCAGCAGCCAGGGCAGGGCTGGAGCTGGGCCAGGAGGGATTGAGGTTGGATTTTAGGGCAAGGTTCTTCCCCCAGAGGGTGCTGGCACTGCCCAGGCTCCCCAGGGAATGGGCACGGCCCCGAGGCTGCCAGAGCTCCAGGAGCCTTTGGGCAGCACTGCCAGGGGTGCCCAGGGTGGGGTTGTTGGGGCTCTGGGCAGGGCCAGGGGCTGGGTCAGTGATCCCTGTGGGTCCCTGCAGCTCAGGAGATGCCAGGACTGTGAGATTTTGGTAACTGCACCGGTAACAGCCACGGGCTGGGACACACTGGTGCTTTTAAAATGAAACCAGAAGGATCCTGCACAGGCCTGACAGGAGCCTCAAAGTGACATCAAGCCAAGGCAGCATTTCCACGTTCAGGTGATGGCAGGGCACGGGGGACATCAGCGGGGCACACGAGGACTCCCCAGCCCCAGGTGGCTTCCAGAATTCCTGGCTTTGCCAGGGATGTGGAGCTTCTCCATACCCGCAGAGACCTCGGATGCAGCCCTGGCCGGGGTTCCTGTGCTCTGACACTTCTATTAATCCCCAGCACAGTCAATTATTGATTGTGGTGCTCTGTCACAGGCTGGGCTGGAGCAGCCCGTGCTTCCCGACAGGCTGTCATGTCCGTGGCTATCTTTGGAGCTCGTCCCACCTCGGGGACGCTGAGGGAGGAGATGAAGGCTCCCTGTCACACCAGAGCCACTCGTGCTGTCCCCGCAGCACTGCCAGGGAACAGGCAGAAAGTGCCATTTGCTCGGGGTCTCAAAGTCATTGCCTGCTTTTATTCCTGGTGGGAAGAGAGGACGGGCTTGTAGCAAACAGGAGCAATCAATCCCGGGCTGTTAAACACAGGCACTTTGATAGGACCATTAAATTACATCAATTAATTCGGAGCTGATCGTTCTGTTTTAGGGCCGTGCCTTG
>VWYO01026115.1:164826-179794 GCA_013400275.1 Rhadina sibilatrix | reverse complement strand
AAAAAAAAAAAAAAAGGGGTAAGAAACAGGACTAATAGTGTAAATAATTCAGTTCAAGAAATGCATTTTTTGTAATTTTTTTGTCCTCCCAAAAAAATGGCATCATAGGAGTAAAAAGATCATATATCAAGTATCACATATCAAGTGAAACAAACAGAAACAACAATGAAAGGAACTGTTTCACAATCATAATGACTTAAAGAAGCTTGGGTATGGAGAGAGCAGAAGAGGAGATCAGGGTATTCTTACTACAAGTAACTGCCACAGCCATTTATGTGCCAGCTACTGAAATGACACTGTTGAGCCTCAAACCTCCCAGAGATGGCCCAGAATTGAACACTGCACACTCAAAGCATTTTGGGGTAGAGTATTTTAAAATGCATTTTTCAAGAAATTCAAGTTAGTCTGTGCTAGATATTATCAGTGGGACTGAGGCAAACCACAGAGAAGCTTTAACGGAAAGCATATTTTCAATTATTTACTTCAGGAACTGACAATAAACTGGTCAGAGCAACATGAAACTCATTATGAGCTAATTTATATTGCTGTGCTCTGTGCTGCTGCAGTTAGCCTGATATAGTCACCCTCAGCTGAGAATTTGTACATTACACTGTATCTCCTAACAGGCAGTTTATGTTTTAGGATTACCAGTCTAATCCTATCAAATTCAATGCTGCCAATATGTAATCCTGATTAATGTTAGTGTTTTCTAAGAGTGGCACCAGATCAAAAGTAATCAGCAGAAGTCAAATGAAAAACCCCCTCCCTGGATTTGAAATCATACATACTGAATATAAATTTCTGTATTATCAGGATTTCTGCTTCCACAAATGGAACACAGTTTGGTGAAAAAAAAAAAAAAGGCCATAAAAATGAAGCAAATTATTTTTTCTACTAGAGCAAGAAACCAATAGTTTCCAGCTCAAGGACAAATCATCCAACCAGTAGAATGGGATGCAGTCATTACTGCTTTACCACTTTTACAGTTAATGCATAAATGGACTAGACATTATGGAAGCCCTTATCTAGATATTCTGCTAAAAGCAATAATGGGATTTTAGAACTTAAAAAGTGAATCTAAACTTTTAAATACAAAATTGCAAGTTCCTGCTTAAGCCATAGAGATACCTAAATTAGTTAGCTTAGAAATGGGCCTTAAATATGTGCTGGCACCTGACATTGTTAGCATTTTTTGGAAACCTTTAAATGTTGACATGGGCAAATAACTTAGTGCTTAAGATCAGTCAAGGTTCTATCAACCTGTCATAGTGAGCTGCTCTAGAGTTACTTAATTGCTCAAACATTTTCTTGTGCTCAAATCTTTCTCAGAATTACACAGTGTGGGGACAGGAACGAAAGATTAAAAAAACAAAAACAGCACAAACCAAAACAAACAAACCAAACCAACTCAACCCAACCAAAAAATCCAGAAGGCAAAAGCTGTTTGTTTCACACATCTGCTCTATAAAATAAGCAAGGCTCAGAGTACCTTTAATTCATGCATATACTCCAATGCAGAAGTGTAGAAAAACACACATCTCCAAGGGTAGGACTGAGTGTATCCTAAACATTTCTCCATTTTCTGTCAGCCTCAACAGCCGGAGTGACAGTAGGGGAGTATGAACACTTAGGACTTGCATCAATAGGTTGTGCTCCTACCTTTGGAAAAGGACACTGTGATTTGGTTCCTCTGGTAGTAATGTTTCCAATGTATTTTACATCAGACAATCACTAAATAAAACATCCAATAAGGTGGGGAAGGGACAGACCTGCAACTTCCCAGGGGCCAGTTTTAACCATGAAGCTCTAGATTTAAACGTGTGCCTGTACATTTCCTTCCTTTCCATCTCAAAGAAGAGTATTTTTTCCCTTTTCAAAGGTGTACAGCCATAAGAGATGAAAACTGCAGCTCAACTGATCTCCAATACTTCACAGAGGAGTTGCAAACACATTGCTTAAGAGAGTAACTTTTCTACAGTCCCTTCAAAAAACAAACTTGCTTTTAGGTGTCAGCTTTAGGTGACACGACATGTCTCGGGAAATTCGGCTGGAAACAGATGCCATCCTGCTGGGTTTAGAGTGCATTTCAGAATGAAAGTACAAAATTATGAAGACTTCCTCAGTGGTTTTCTGATCAGTACAAAGACTGGGTTTTATTCCAGTTTCACTCTGAAGGGACAAGCTTTCAAAGCATTGCTTAAAAGCAAATACCTCACATCAAAACTCTACATGATTCCAGACAATGGTTTTAGGGAATAATTCTGCTTTTGGGGATGAAATAAAGCATTTTAAAATTATGCCTATTATTTGGAAAAGTCATACTTTCAGCCTCTTTCAAGACAAGCCTTTTACATTGCAATATTTCATCCTCCAAACATTTAATCACACACCTGATTACCCTACACATTAGAAATTAAAAGCTTGATCTTCAAAGCCCCACTGATTTTAATAAGAACATTTATGTAAAAGTATGAGTAATTTCAGTTTTTGAAGCAGGAAAACTACAGAACAATTAAATTGAAAGTGCTAAACAATAACAGCAATAATCAAAAAGTACTTCACAGATGAATTTGAGATGGTCTTTAAAATTAGAAAACTATTTCTGTTTGTAGAGAGCATCTATCACAGACTAATACTGAGATGTACTGAACACACACACAAAATTATTCACAAAGCATTGTACACATCCATCACATCACTGAAATGAGGAGAAGTATATGCACAAAACCTTTAAAATTATTGTGCCTGTGCTTTTTACCTCCATCAAGGTGTTAAAGGCATTGAACAATGAGCATATAAATAGTTCATGGTGCATATTAGGGTTGGTGTGTTTAGGGGGAGGAATATATCTATAATCAATTTTATTTCAAGGAAAGACCTGTTTTTAAGAGACACCTTTCACATATGACATGAAAAAAAAGAATCCTAAGAAGTTTCATACACTATGTAATTTAAAGTTTTTAAGTTCTGAAAATGCAAAGCAACTGCCAATTAAAAGGTTAAACTGAAAATTATTGTAGAAAAGAACAAATGAAAACTAAAAAATCCAGATAAAGGACAAATCAAGCACGATCATATGACTGCATCTGAGTTTCTACAAACCAATCAACACATCATCCATCTTAAATAAGGTCTTCTTGCTGAAGGAGAACTTTTTATTTACTGCTATGGCTTATTAAGCCCTATCAGTGCTATTTCCAAGCTGCAGACACCTCTCCCCTGAGAACTGCACTGAGACCAGCCTGGAGAGTCATCACGAAGCAAATAAAGCTCCATATGTTCAAAGGCCTGTGAGAATGAACCCTGGCTAATAATTCCTCACAGCACCACCCTCAGAGTGGAACATCATTGTTATGGGGTCACTGTGGAGCAGAGAGATGGGAGGGAGGTAAAATGACACTGCCCACAGTGAGAAAAATGGTGCCAATGGATAACTTGGAACTGTTCCTCTTAAGTGGGATGACCAAACAGCATTTTGGTTGGTCAGGAAAACGTATGTGTTACTTTTCCCCACAGAATTTGTTGTACATTCTAGAAAAATGAATATTAGTTCACCATTCTGAAGAAACTTTCAGATTTGCATAGCTACTAATACAGCTTTAAGTGTTTTTTTCCTACCCTGTGAACAACCCCTTGTAGCTTTAACTTTTTATTTTCAATTTTATTAATAGAGATAAATATAGAATCTCCTCAGCATAGAAGTGATTGAAATTTTTCTTCACTTATTTCAACAGCTAAGCAAGCATTACAGCATGAGCTTTTCTTATCAGCCTAAATCCCCCCTGTCTCACGGGAACAGCCCACAGATACTGATAAGGGCCAGCAAAGAAAGGTGGTGATCAACACAGAATATACACTTTGTCATCACTAAAAAATGCATCACAATTTAAAATCTCAAGGTCTTAATTGGCATGAAAAGAGCTTCTGAGGGAAAAGATAAGGAAAATTGATACAGATTTTTCCCTGCAGTGAAATAATAAGATAAGGTTTATTGGCATAAGCAAAGAGAAAAATAATACTGTTATTTGTGAGGGTAAGAGTTTATAAGAATTCACTGGGGAGGACTGCATCTCAGCGGGCATACATAAATTTGTTATAAAAAATTAAGATAAACTAAACTACCAAGACAGACTGAGGAACATGGGTTAAGGAGATAAGTATTGCACTACAACAGCATTAGCAATAACTACCACAAAAAAAAACAAAAAAAAACAAAAAAAAACAACCCCAAAACACAACAACAAAACCCCAAACAAATGAAACAAAACCACTCAATGAAAGAAAAAAGCCTGGGCGTTTGCCCTGAAGAAGAGTTGATTCTACCCTGAACTCCACACAGCTGATGTAGCACATGAACAGCAGCTCCACATGAGGCTGCCCCTGCTTGGTTTGAAGTCAGTTGTAGAACATTTTGCGTTTGCTCCGTGCTGTTGTCCAAGGATGGACAATTCATGGACGAGACCTTTCGACCTGCAGGGCTCTAACACAAACCCTCAGTCCCCCTGGGGAGTGACAGTAACCCAGCCTGTGATAACAAACTAAAAAAAGACCCATCAGGTCCTACAACCAGTGGAGCTTCATCATTAGGGGCTGTAATAAAGCAGGGACCCACAGCAGGCCAGCAAGGCTGCTCTCTGCTCGGATTGCCCTGCCAAAGGTCTTGGGAATTTATACATCAGACACCAGGAACACCTACAGACACTTCAGGGAAAGAACTCGAGGTTCAGATATGATGAACATCAAAGCTTCTATTCATATATATGCAACAGAAAAATCAGGCTATGTTTATTTAGTTCTTCATGGTGACTTTTAATGCTGCTTTAATGATTTAAAATGTATTCCAACAGCCTTATTCAAACCTGGCTTTCTGTCTGGGAAAAAATATAGAAGAACTGCAATAGGCAATACCTGTAACTGTAACACCTTCAAACCCTAGCCCAAAGCATCCCAAATCTTAAATGACTTCCTGGATTATCATTCAAGAATCATTGCTTTCTTCCAGGGAGTATTCCTAGGTTTTGTAGGATACATTGTATGCTTTACAGGATAAGACTCTATTATTTAGCTTGTGAATACTCCTTAAACCATCTACTGTAATTACAACAGTTTTTTCAGTTAAATATTATCACCAGGACTACTCACTCACTTTTCCTGCCCTTATTTTTTTAAATCGTAGAATGTAATTATTTTTGTCACAATAAGATATTTTACAACTGCACATAACAGCTTAAAACATTCTCCAGTTGCCCAGCATGGTCATGCAAAGTATTAGATATGATCTTTGACATAAAAAAAATCTGTAGGACTAAATTTTAATGTATGAATTAATATTTTTGTGCACTGTTCAGAATAGGCTTTTGTGACATATCTAGTATTATTGCAAATTTGCTTTTGCACACTGATGAAAATACTGAGGATTTGTTTTTCAAACTCTGCCAATTCATTTGAATTTCCCTGTATTATGAAGATAGGATTTTGGGAATTGTGAAACTCCTCTGTACAACGTGCAACTGTATCTATCATCTCAGACCATTTGCTTCCTCTAAAAAAATACTGCTGGTTCATCCTCAAGCTCCATTTTCAGGTTAAAAGAGGTAATTGAAGGTAGGCAGGAAGTCTGATTGTGCTTTTAAATAAAAAATCACCCTTTTAAAAAGAAAAAAAAAAACACAAAAGAGGCGCCTTCATCTTTTAATGCAGCAGATTGTAAATGAATATTTAAATCCCACATTAATTGTCACTTTTAATACTAGACTGTGTCCTATGTGAGACAAAAATACATGAAGATGTTCTGGGATTTCAGTCTCTTAAATTGTGCTCTCAATATTTCATAGAAATATATCTTAAGAAATTAATTGAAAAAGCTGAGATAACTTTAAAGATTTCCAGTACCAATGGTACAATCAGAAATGCCAAGCAGCAACTAAAAAATAAATTTACTGAATCAACACCACTATTTTTTCTGTTTCTTGAAGAAAACTTGCAGCTTTCCAATCGCCCAGTTTAAAAAGCAGTAACTGCTACATCAGGTAAGAACAGCCTTCCTTATTTCAAATTCATTTTTTAATTGCTGATCAGAACACTGGTCAACGCTAATATTTTACTTCACATTAGAAAGTGATTGTTGGTCAGCATAACCCCAACCCTGCCTCTCACAGTTCTGTACATCAGAATGGGGACAGGCACTGATCACCCTTCATCTGAAGGGAGGAATGGCCTCACTAAGTGCCCTTGTCCCCTTTGTTCCCAAAGAAGGCACAGAGCAAAGCCACCAGAACATGACCTGTGCATCTTAAGCATATATCACAAACCAGAGCAAGAAAATCTAACTGCCTAATTACCAAAATTAGAAAGCCCAAACGTTCAAAGCTGTTCTAGGCCCTTTCCAAGCTGTGTTGATATTCTTCCATTTTCCCACCCATGTCCAGGTTAAAGAGAACAAGACCCCAGAAGTTCATTTTTGCACCTCGGTGTGTCTGTCAGCAGCTTCCTTCCCACTGTCATACTGCACCAGTCTCATACAGCAGCCAGTGTACACAAAACAAATCCACTTGTCTATGAGAGTGCATAAGGATAATTCTATAAACCCCATTTTTCCAAGCAGAATATTATTTCACAGACTATTAAACCTCTTAACAAAGTGATGTTGGAACATCACTGAGAGCATACTACAGTGGAGCTTCTGATTATTGTTGTGGCTTTATAGAAACAAGTTACATGCAATGCTGCTAAACAGATATTTTTAGTATTTTTTAATTTAAATACTACTAGCCTGAGGGCACATAGAAGATATTTTCATGGCTGAATAAATCTCTAAGAAAGGTTTTCTAATGAAAACATTAGAATACATTTAGCTATCACACTACTATGAAAACTGTTATCCTCCTTTTCATTGTGATGGATGCTATGGTGTTTTAGACTTTTCTTACTGAAAGGATGAGTCCAAAACCCCCACAGAACTGTCTAGGTGGTTCTTCCCTACCCTATGTCTGTGAAGCTGACAAATCTCATCCAAATATGCTGCCCTTCATTTGTCACCATTGAATTTCTTGTAAGTTTTCCATACAGGTTTTGGATTTGTTTGTTTTTATTGCTGTTGGTTTGCTTTAAGATCTTTCAAGTATCCATCAGAGGATAAAGTATCTTCTAATAAAAGAAGGCTTATGGGGCTCATTAGGACAACACATGTTTTTAAGCCAGGTACTGTCAAAAATCCCTATTTATTTAGTGAATGAACAATAGAAGCCACTCAGAGGGTATCGCATCTGAAAGAAAAAAACTACAAAGCTGATTTAAAAGGAAAAAATACTATACATAAAATATTCACTGGCCTCCTAATTAGTATTCATTTCTGTCTTCTCTTAAGTGACAAAGAAACATGGCAAATGGAAAAAAAAGTTACAAACCCAGCAATATTTAAAATATAGATGCCACTTAGCTCACCAGACTCATTATTTGCTTTTTTTTCTCAGGCTATAAACAGCATGCCAAGGGAAACAGTTTCTGTGTGTGGTCATTTCTATGCATTAATATATTCTACAATTTTCTGAGGAACCATTTCAACTCAGTACAAAAAATGCTGGAGGCAACTTTGGACTATTTGATTTTTTTCCAACTGAATGGCTCACTGTGTGATTCCAATAACTGTCAGTTTTATCAAATAGCAGAACTTTTCCATTTACTAAATTCTGCTTATTTCATTAATTTAAGACATGTTCTAGACCACCTGTTAGTGTTTCAGCTTGTCTTTACCCCATTCCAAGACATCCAACAGAAAACAGCAAATCAACCTTACTCCACTATTCACTAAGTGTGCAACCAACTAAATCCATTAATTACTTCATGGAGGCACTTCAAATGGTTCACATTTCATTTAAACCAGGCTACTAAGACCCTTGGAGTAATTTTCCAAGATTTATTAAGGAGTGAATAAATCTATCTCCTGTAACCCTCTGTCAAGAGGCCTCTGCATCCCAAGAAGCCTCTCCTCAATACTACAGCAGTTTTCTCTGGGATATACAACACTAAAAAGATGAATGCAGCTCAGAAATATGACATAAATCACTGCTAAAATGTACTGGCAATTTGCACATCATCAGAATGCCACTATTTGCAGAAATTTGATCTACATGTTTTGTCATCACAGAATTAATTTGGGTTTTCAGTCAATTTCTTCAATCAATTGCAAGTGTCTGTTGCCCCAAATTCAGCTGGTGTCAGAGCTGTCCAGAGAAGAATCAGGACACATTTCAGGGTAACGTGTACCCCATGAACACAATCCTGCTATTCCTGCAGTCTACCTTGCCTATATTCTTAGCCTCAAGCCGTGTTTAAATCCCTAGATGCTGGGTCACTTGGTGCTCACATACCATGTCCCATACCTGGATGAACAAGGGATTGACAACGAGGTTGCTGCAGTTCTTTCAAGAAAAGTCATATTGCTGACACAAAATAAACCCATGAGGGGTTCAGAATGTATTTATTAGTAAAAGGGGTACAGTAGTTGCATCCTTGCTAGGAATGCTTTCCAAATCTAGTGCATCTGCAACATACCAAGCTTGTTTCTTTTGGCTCTATTTGGATTTCTGTGTCTGCAGAAATGTGAGCACAGAAAATTTAAGTCTGATTAGAGTAAATGGAGGTATAGATTTTGTTGTATTTTTTCCTCACCATTTATACATAGCTTTCCTGTGAAGCAGATCATTCTAACCTCTGAACACACACAACAAAATCTATACCTCCATTCATTTAAAATATTTAGCTGCTGGTTAGGACTATGAGTTATTAAGTGCAAGGTGAAGTACAGACAATGACATCATCACTGACAGAGATTTGATTTGTTGATCAAAAGAGTTGAGAATTAGACCCATTAAGTGCAGATTTGACAAAATACATATGTGTAACTATGAAAATAAATGAAAAGCTAAAGGGCCAGGCCATCCCTTGAGTACAGCTGTACATTGGATGTAACAATCCTTGCCTGGGATAGCTTTCAGTCCTGAACTTATGTAAGGCCACCTAGCCAGGAGGAGAGGTTCCTGAGAGGGAAAGGAGGAACACAAGTGCATGGAAACAAAAAAAATTGAGATCTTGTAGTCATTCATATGTATAATGTGTGTGTGTACATATCCACATCAAAGCACATCCCTCCTTGTCTGCCACAAACCATTGTCCTGTGTGCTGACAGCCTCCCTCCTCTCTGCTCCTGGTTCCTGTTTTCAGTAATTCATGGTACTGTGCAATCTCCTCACTTACAAACTTAAGCCTGTACAACACATGCCATTAGGTGGAGAGAAATCTTTATCAGTGATTCTGAGAGCACTTACTTCTTTGAAAGACTTTGACAGGTCTCTTCACATTAAAGGCAAAGGGGAACTAGTATAAAAATCATTCAAAGCAGGGGATGTCTCAGGTTGGCTGTCAAATGGTTTGGAGCAAGCATAAAGACAACCAGTTTTAATTGGCAAAGCAAGGTTATCCACACAGGTTTGGACAACGCTTCTCTCTTCAGAGGGACCAAAAAAAGCTTGCTTGTAAAACTACCCATTATACAAGTCTGGGATGGCAGCAATACAAGAATATTTCCAGAGACTTCATTCAGTCTGGCTTTGATTTAGCTAATCTCCTTAGAGACCTATAAGGCCAACTACACAAGCTACAAAAATGACTAAATAGTTTAAATCTCACATAAGGCTGGCATTCTCAATCAGCATCTGCTTTGTCCAGTTAACCAACAATCCCAATTTTTGCTGTCAGGACTAAGGGGATCACATCTGATAATATTTAATTCTATTTCAACCTCTGAAATGCTACAGCATTTCAGGCTTACATAAAGTAAACTTGACTTTTCACTGTGGTGTGGCATGCTTCAGAATATGTGTACACATATATACAGCCTAGTACATAATGAGAAGCTCTCATTCACCAACACCCCCAATGTTTCATGGTATTACATATTTTTTAATGACAATCACAGATATAGGAGATGAAATAAATATTTACCAATTTACTGATCAGTTACTGCTTGAAAACTACTGACTTGTAAATTATAACAGTGATTAATGCTGAAAGCACTAGGTGCCATTTGATGTCTCAAATTCAGGGTATTGACTTAGTAAAAGGATTGGTGGCTAAAGAATTACTTTTTTTAACTGTGATAATCCATCAGTCCATGTGTGACTCTTTCTACACAATAAAAAGAGAGCTCAAATGTTCCATGAAGTTGGCTTAGTTAAGTCTAAGCAAATTACAGTAGGTAGGCAGAGGGAGTCCTTTGTTTTTTCAGTCTTTCAGATCCAAACCATCTGAGTGCCTAAGGAGGTAACATCTGAATAAATCAATGGTCTGAAATGACAGAGCAAGCTGCTTTCCTACCAGCTAAAATTACACAAACTGCCAAACCTTTCTCTACTAATTTCTCTTTAATCCTCAGGTACATAAGCCCCTGAATTATTTGAGTGATCCACTACACCAGCAAAATAAAGTATTGTAGAGATTGAAGAAAGTTTTCATTTGCAACATGCACAAACAAGTAACCAGCAAAGACTAACAGAATCTCACATGTGCATGTAATGTGCAATAATGATCTGTATATGAGAAATTCTTCGTGTCTGCACAGCAGCCAAAATGCCTCACATACAGATCACAAATAGTCCTCAAATTAAAATCAAGGCAAGTTAAAAGAGACTCCCCCAAATAATTCTGTTGGTGGCTTACTCAGATCAGCTCAGCACAAAATTCTCTATGCAAAATAAATAAAACTCCTGCTTTCAGAATTCCATTTTTTGACAGTCTTTAAATGTGAACTGACTCCGGGACAATCCTTGAACCTAAGTCCTCACACTAATTTCTACTTGTGGTTCCAAGTCAACTCATCTCACTGCACACTCTGGTTGATTTTCTAGGGAACTTTAAACTGTGAATGTCAAAACCACGGATGCAGCATGCAGAAGTCATGGACCTCACCCTCCAGATCTACGTTATGCACTGGTAAAGATGTCACCTTTTCCTCCTCCACCTTGTGTGCTTTACACATTCCTCACCTGCTCAGGGTGGCACTCCCACTGCTTCTACTGTTTTCATTGCTGAAAGACCAGTTTTAACCTGCCACTAGCCAAGGAAAATCTGTCAGAATTCATCATGCTCTGCATGCTGTGCTCACTCATTTACAAGCTCTCCCTTCCTCTTGGAGAACTAGAGAGAGATCACTGCAACTGAATTAAGTGAACATAACACAGTGGATCATAAGCCAGCACCAGAATCCTCATGGCTCATTTCCACAACTTTCAACAAGAGAATCATACATTGCCCAGTTATTTTCTCAATTTTTCACTGCTTGTTGGAATACCTTAGAAAAACCTAGAGTGTCACAAACTGAAATGTGAAAAGTGCATGGAAGAGAGACAGCCTCACAAATTTGCTGCAAGCAAGCAGCATTATCCTCACCAAAATGAAATCCTAAATAACCACATGACTGGTCAGCTTTAACACTGACTGACAAAGGTGCATAAATGAGAAAAACACACTCTGGGAAGCATGTAAGAGAGCTCAGATCGTTAGCTATCCAGATGGTGCACTTGCTGTTGCTTAGCTTTGAATCATGAATTAAGCAGTACATAAAATTCTCAACAATCTGCATTTTCAACACAAATGAGTCTTTTCCAGATGATTCCAATACTAACCACAGGGAAAAAAAAAAAAAAAGAGTGGATAGAGATATATTCTTTTGAACTTGTTATTTTTTTTTTTTTCCTAGTGAAGCCCTGCTTCTTTGAACTCAGATTTTTGAGAAAACAAAAATCTTTGTTTTCAGGTTGTTCTACTCACAGAAATTATGATCTGTTTGGTGTGATCAGCTGGTGTGCTGGTGGCAATTTGTAAGAAAAGGAAAGGTTGCTGATTTTTTTTCTCTCTAGCTCTTCCAAGCTCTTCAGTGCTTCAGAGCACACAGCAGTGTGTTATCCACAGATACCACAAGCAAGCAAGACATGAACCACCTTGTGGTCAGACAGACTGCAGAGAGCTTGTACCAACACCAGTGGCCACAGTTCAGCCAAAACTGCAGGATTTTAGGTTTTAAAACAATATATTTTGAGAGAACTCACAGAAGGCAAGTGTTGGAATGGAACAGGAAGCAACTAGAAAATGGTGATAGATTCACTCTTTGAAAAAGTCAATCACTAAAAAAAAAACACAAACCAAACAAAGCCCCCCCCCAAAAAAAAACCAAAAACAAATAAACAAAAAACCAAAACAAAACACCCCCCCCCCGCCCCTATTTTAAAGGTGCTAAAGTACTGAGTATATCACTCAAAATCCTCTAAAGGATTCCAGAGATAAGAGTTCAGGAAAGAAGTTCATCCCATGTAGAACGCTCTACAGCCACATCTGGCTTTATGTCCATTTGACTCCTTTTTTAGAATCACGTACAAACAATTATTTTAATGTTCCATCTGCTTAGGCACACTCAGTAACTATTCTGCCTGATTATGCTGACACACAGATAGTGCAGCCAGCAAAATGCTGAGACTCATCATAAAACACTACTATTTTTCATGAATAAAATAGCAGCAAATTGAATGATGACGAACACAGGTTTGCTTTAGAGTGAAAAAGAATCCTGCACCGTGATGGAATACAAGATATTTTGTCATTTTTTCCTGGTCAGATGCCTGTCTTTACACTACTGATTTCAATCCCAAATATATAAAAAATTATTCAAATTTCACCTCTAAAAAATCCCCTTTTCTTTAAGAGAAGCCTACTGGAAACCTCTCTTCCATTCCAGGCTTCATGCAAAGTACTCTGTTTTGACTGCATTTGTTACCAACGCAAAAGACTGTCTTCAGCAAGACATCCTGCAAGTCCAACCTTGCTCCTGCCTCTAGCTTGAAAACTTAACAAAAAACTGGATTGTCCACCATTGCCCACTGCAGAGAAAACAGCATCCAAGTGATTGGAAATAGCACTCAGAGACAATTGCACAAAAAACTTGCTAACAGAAATACCTTTTAACCTTCCTCAGCCAAAAGCAGAGATTGGTTGCAGGGTATTTTTAAACTTTTGATTTTGTTAGTGAAAAGCAGCACAAATTTTTACCCCTATCTTGAGTAGACATATCTGCATAACACTGGGGGAGCAGAGGGTTTACTCTAAAAATATTGTCTTGTTCAGCAGCTGAAAATATTTTCCTATCTTAAATATTTTCAGTTACCCAAAGGAATAACACAACCTGGAAATTCTCTGCTAATGTCATGCCTGGGCTTTTTTTCCCCCCTAAAAATGTAATCAGCCCTTTACTTAGCTGATATGAATATCCCCTGATTCAGCTGCCCAGTTTTGCATCACAGGTAACTGATGGCTGAGGAAAATGATAACAGGTGTATTTTACACTGATGTTTGTCCAAACTGTCTCGTGAATTAATGGATGTATTTAATAGAAACCAGGAGTAGTATACTGAATACTCACAGATTAAGAAAATATTAGTAAAATATTCACTGTAAAATGAATAATTTAAAGAAAGACTATCTTAGAGATTCTTTGCTACCCTCATTTCAGGGTCACAGATGCTCTTTGTTTATTAAGATGTCATTTGCTTCTCAGAAATATCCTGGAATTTTAAAGTAAAGAATTTACAATACAGGAAAATCCAATAAAAATCTTTCCATTACTGTACCAGATCTACATGGAAATTAAGAAATTAGTATTTCTCAGCATTAGTTATTTATTATTATTTTCAAGGGGGGAAAAAAACCCCAAAGCCCTAATTCCTATTCCTAATTCCTATTAGGAACAAAAAAACTCCTTTTTTGTTCCTAATAATTTGAAGAATATTTCTCTATCAGAGATTTAGAAACCTAAGTACAGTCAGTGCCTGCCTTCTTTCAGGATTGAATGCTCTGAAAGTTGCCTTTCTTAAATCCAGAAACATTAAATAAGGCCAAAAGAACCCCAAGAATATTAAAAGGGTAAATTACAAACTTGGTTTTCAGATATTAAAAGCAAATACACCCTTCTCATTTTTTCCCTTGCAGTTAAACTGCCACTTTTCACATCAATATCCTTTTATTTGCCTTGCTCACTTCCTCCTGAGGCATTCAGTTGAAATCATCTGCGGCACGTCACCTGATTTCACCTTAGCTACAAAATGGGTGTACCTGTCAGGAACATATTTACTTTGAATATTACACAATTTAAAACTAGAAGGAAAATGAAATTTTAGCAGTCTCTTTTTGGAGCAGAATGACTGAACATGTCTGAAGACAGATAAGAAAAGGGATGACATTAAATTGTTGCCTAAGATACAAGGAATGACGACTGAGCAACACGGGAATTTTCTTCCAGCTTCCTATTTCAAAGCCAACCAACGAAAATCCCCATCACTCAAAGCCCCCAAAACATAATTTTTCTTCTGTCCTGACTCCAAAAATACTCTAGGCTCCAAAAATCCTCTTGTTTTTCTGCTTTATCCTGACAAAGAGTCTCTCTCACCCCACTTTCATCACAATCTTCTATGCATCTCCTGTTCCTGTTCTATTTTTTACTGTAAGTTCAATTGTAAAGCATTCATTCTCTATCTAATCCTTTATTACTTCTCACATCCTAGATCTCTTTCATTGTTTTTTCTCATTCAAATCAATTTTCAGTTGCCCTCTTTCCTGGACCACATCCTTAGTAGGTTCCCAGTGTCAACAGGCTCTCTAAAGTTTCCCTTCACACAGAGTAGATATGGTGACCTTGATGCAAAGACAATCTTTATGCCTCCATGGCTCCTCTTTAAGAACTGCACTGAGAGTGCTTCAAAAATAATGATACTTTTGTGTTTTGCATTTCACATAAAATATTTCCCACCACAGCAAACACTGTAGATCACAAATGGATTTCAACAAGTTGCTCACAAAACTAAAATGCAAGAAAAGAAAGCACTTCTTCTCCTTATCATAGTCATTAAGGTTTGCTTCTATTAAA
>VWYO01026115.1:94756-164454 GCA_013400275.1 Rhadina sibilatrix | reverse complement strand
CTATAAGTAGTGATAAATATTTGATATATAAAAAAAAAAAAAAAAAAAAAAAAAAAAAAAAAAAAAAAAAAAGAAGCTTATTCAAACCACATCTACAAACAAAATATAAAGGCTGATTAGGTATAATCAGGTATAATTAGGTATAACCTCCCTGTGCTTTATGCTGTCAGAGACAAAAGTTTTCAGGATACAATATCCTCTCACATTTCCTCTAAATATATANTTGCCTTCAGCACTGTGTCTGACTTCCCACATAAATATATTTGTTTTCATAGCAAAATATCCTCAATATATCAAAACTACTTTTGAAGTAAATGTTAATGCTAATTTTGAAAAAAATCCAAACACAAAGTAGCCAGTTCCCTTTGAAAGACATCTTTCTCAGGCTGCTGCAAGTACATCTTCAGATATGACATTCACTGTTATCAAATCAGTATATTCCATTTCAAAGGTATGTTTATTTCCCTTCTGATTTTTTTTTCTTTTCATTTAGATCTCATTGTACTTGAGCGCTATTCAGGGTACATGGGTCACAAAGAAAACTTCTTTTAAATTTACTCCTGCAAGGTATAAACAATCCTGAGTTTTGGGCCTTGGATTCATAGTTCACCTTTTGAAGAAAATCAGTTATTTAAAAGACCAAAAGATGCAACCCCTAAGCTAAGCAGTAGAGGCAACAACAGGAAGCTGATCTAATTACCACAAAAATCCAGCAGGATTGGGAAAGATAGGGTGAATCAGTGTTGCTTGTGTGCAAACTGATCTGAGGCATACCATTTTGAACATAAAAATGTTTTGGAAGTCCTTTTTCTGACAATGACCACAGAAAGTTCCATCTAAGCCAGCACTGCAGATAAGAGAGATAAGGTATAATGGTCTGTGCAGCATTATAAGGACTTTTCTTACAGGAGCAAGGATTTTCTGATTAAAAGGAGGATTTTTGTCTCATTACTTCAATAATCCCTAGTATTTTTCCAATACTAATAGATCTTGCTTTTCCTTGCAAGAGAGAAATTAATTTTCTTTGGTGAATAAAAAATGAATTATCAATCTAATGGTTCTGATCATGTTCTGGAGTCCTACATTTACATGTTTCCCCACACCCTGATGTTAAAGGCAGCAATTTTTTTTTCAGTGACATAATGACACTGCTGGTACCTTTGCCCTTACTCTAGAAATACTGCTAAGTGCTTTTGTCACTCAACCTTTATCAGCTGATACCCCACATTTACTTGCCGTTTCACCATTTTAAAGCATTAATCAGCATAAGCTAGAGAAAAAATGCATCTTTACCCTGGTTTCTATATTGTTTTCTTGCACCTCCCTAAGTCAGTGAAAAACACACTGGATACTGCAAGTAGGAATGAGAACTTTCCTGTTTATTGTTGGAGTTCCTTGCCTAAATGACACCTAAGTGGACCAACCCCCCTCAAAGGACCTTTCTCACAAGGCAGAAAACCCTCAGGACTCCTGGATGCGTGGCAGCAGCCACATGTCCCCAGGGATCAGGCAGAGAGAGCATCCCTTGCCTGCCAAAGTTGCCTTCCTGTGCTGAAGCTGGAATCTCTGCCATGGATTCATCCTTGGATTACACACCAGCACCTCCCATTTGTGAAGCACAGCTAGTTACCTGTGCAATGCCTGAAGCAAGAGAGATTGCTGGGGTTGTTTGTTTTTAGCACATGTCCACAGAGGCGTGTTCAGCTTCCCTCGTGGTTTCACAGCATGCCAGTTCTCAGAGCTAGCCACTATTGGTTTTGCCAGGCACAGAGGAAGATGCTAGCAGCTTCTCTTAGGAAATCACTTCTGTGGCCGGCTCCTGCCCTCCTCACCAAAAATCAGTTAACGCAAAACCAGCACTAACAGCTATCCCCTCGTTAATCTTTTGTTTAATTAGGCTGGAAACTGCTATGGCAGAAGAAGGAAGAGAGCAGGCTAATGTATTTGGTGAACTTAATGAATTATCCTAGAGTGGTAAAGCCCAAATGAAAGTTGGGAAGCTAGGAACGTTAGAAGCAACCAACTTCAAGGTGACTGTATCACCTTACATTATCTGTGTAGAGATATTAAGAAAATTGAGGCTGAGCATTTCAGCAGAAGTTAAAAAGGTGAAAATTGCCCTTTTGGTTGCAACCATATTTTTCATTACCAGGGAAATACGTCCTAACCTTGACGAAAGCTATAATGAGAAAACTATTTTTAAACCACAAAATTATTTATATTCTCAGATTGACTCCAACGTTCACAAAATTTCATCTCATCCCCTAATTCCAGAGCTTCAGAGGGCTTATTTTCTCAAATTAAACCAGTTCATCTGCCTCCCTATTTTGCTGAGTCTTCCTGGGCACACCCAAAGTTCTTAACAGGAACATCTTTCATAACTCCCTAGAATCTAGCTCTGAGTTATGATTAAAACTGAAAGAAACAGCTGATCTCATTTGTTTAGTGATGCTATTTTGCTTCATATTTCTGCCTTTTTCGTAGTCCTACTTTCCAGCAGCTATTGTCAATACCTGTCCTTGTTACTTCAATCTGAGGGAGACATCAATTTGAGTAGAATTACAAAAACCAGAGACCATTAGTTACTGTGAAAATACTTTCCCCTCCTGGGCACAATCAAGGAAAATCCATACACTGAGTATAGGTAAGTATTAAATGAAAAAGCCCCAAGAGTATGGGAAAATGCTGTATGTCATAATTCTCACTTGTTAAAATGGACACTTGCAATGCGTCATCAGCTTCACAGAAAATAGAGTTGAATTTGTCTGTCACACAGGAACTCTGAGGAGTGAATATATTTCATCACATTTTAGAGACAAGAACAGCAATATTGTGTTCTTGTACTGGATTTTTACTTGATACGTACGGCACTTAGATGAATTTGCCTGAGGCAACAAGTAAATGATGTTTTATCTCCTCTCAATGTCAAGTACATACACAGCAATGCAGGGAATGAAGCTACCATACAATCTGACAAAATTGTGCTCTGTTATGGGCATACCTAACCATTGAATATCTGCTTATATTTTCTTCCTCCTTCAGGGTCCATGACGTGTATTTGAGGAAAGTACGTGCTCTACCAGGCTGCTTTCTCTCTGAACTCCGGCAAAGGGAGGACTCTGCTCATCACAGCAGTCACTCCTTAAGAAACCCAACTGAGCCCAAGGCTGAGTGGGCAATGGCTTGTGCATGGTTTGTTTTGTGACAGAACCACACCCGGAATGTTCTGCGTATTGTTTCAGAGTGAAGACTCTGAAGGCCCACAGAAGTCAAGAAAAGCTCCTTTTGTTTCCCCAGGTTTTGTTCCAAGCTTTATATGCAGGGGACACTGGTTTTTTCTATACCATAGTCAGTCATTCAATTATAGAGGAAATTATTATTTACCAATCTTAAAAAAAAAAAATCTTTTTCTATACTATCTCCTTTAGCTCTAATACAGCCTATCGTGTAAATCTGCAACTCTATTTAGGCATTCAATAAATCACATCTGTATCAGATCTAAGGGGTATATTGGGATTTTAAGATGTGATTGGAACAATCCAGAGTAACAGTCAAGGTCTATTTGGTCAGTTGGGTTGTAATGTGTGAGAATTTCATGCTCAATTCAAGGAATCTCTGTGAGATTTTAACTAATCCTTGAAAAATTTTAATGTCATTGTGTCATTCATTATCTTCTGAGTCTCAATACATTCATGTATGAAAGAGGAAAACACTTAGTGATTTTTTTTTTTTTCTGATTACAATAGGGGAGAGAAGAGAAGCTGCTGTTCTCTCCCTTCACTATATCCTAATTCTTAATTGGGAAATTACAAAAATTGTTTTCCTAGAACCTCTATCTAGGACAGAGAAGGGTAATGAAATAAAGAGGTTATTGGTACCTGGGATTTACATTTATTTATGGAATAGGCAAAAAAAACCCCCACCAAACAAAAAACCCAAAAAAACCCCCAAAAAACTTCACTACTCATTATACAATCCTGGTATTGGGTGTTTCTTCTAAAAACTTCATATGTCAAAAAACACTTTCTGTCTCATCTTCAATAAATCTTGCAACAAGTAAATACAAAGATGGTCTTAAAATTGTATTTCATTTTACTTTCCATTAAGCTAAAGAAATCCTGCAAATGAAAAACAACTCCAAGACTGCCACCTTCTCCCTTATCCACCAAAAATATGTGCATAAATAATCTATTTATTATTCCTGTCTTTCGTTTCATATGTTACTGGCATTCAAGCAGCCAAGTTAACTGTAATTTGGTTTTATCTGAAGATGTGTTTCCTGACCAAATGAGCCTCCTTTCTCCCTAGATACTAACCCAGATATAAGAATACTATAATGTTCCACTCTCAAGCAATTTAAAAGATCATGACCATCTGTTAAATATTACTTGTAAATTATGCACTGGCATCTTTACTTGTTGACACCAAAGAACCTCCTCCTCCCCCCAAAAAATCCACCTGCCCCCAAAAACCAAAAAAAAATCCCAAACCAAAAGAACCAGTCCCATCTATCCCCAAAACTATCACATATTTAGGATTGACAACAACTCAGATTTATCTTCCTGTTCTCCTTCCCTTTTGTACACAAGGGGTCCTGAAGCACATTCCATAGGCTCTACACAGGTACCTGAAGATGCTTCCAAATTTTAGAGAACCTGCATTCTTTTTTTTGTAAGCAGTGCATAATATTTTGTATTACTGAACAAGACTGCCTTAGTACAGTCAAATGTAAACTGGTGAATTTACTTAAAATACGGTTCTCCAGTAGAAAGTGTTTAAACCTTTCACCAGTAACTGTTACTCAGGATGTGCCTCCCAGCCAAGTCACAAAATAATTTTTAAATTAGTAGGAACAAAAATAGGCGTTGCAGGAAACGCAGATTGCTTTGTTGACTAAGATGACCATTTGTACTGCAGAAGTTTCAGATGTTTCAGATGAAAGGCACTTTCAGGTGCTGTCAGGGGAAAAGAACATGGAGAGCTACATTATGATGTGGTTCTCTAAGATGACAAGGTGACACACAAGGGAACCAGCGTGGCCCAGCAAGACTTCCTGCCGAGTGAAGCGTTACAGATGAAATTGTCACAAGCGCACAGAACGGCTCCTGAGCTGACACCAAGTGACAGAGCAGTGTACTGCCAGGAGAGCAAATGCTGGAATTTCTCAGAGCATTCTGTGAACACAGGCAGCCACATGCACTGCGCACAGAACATACAGGAGTCCTTTGATAAATCAGATGGCAAAAAAGCCCATCCATTGCATTATAGTGCCTTGCATAAACTGCATTTCAGAACATACCAAATGGCTTCTCCAGCAGTGCCCAAACACATAGTCATGTCAAAAACAGCAGAGAAAAAGGAAGTTTTATGCCCATGACTCAACAACTGAAAAATAGCAGGTTTCTCTGATACAGGGCTTTTCTTAGGTCTCAGAGGCTGCCATGCTTTGTATTTCTTGAACCATTAAACAGGATGATCACCGACTCCTTTTGTCCTGTGAGAAATCAAACACATGGTTGATTCTTAGAGAATAACTGCCTCTCAAAGGGCAGGGCAGGAATGCCAGACTCCAAGAAACGCCTTCAATGGCTTTAGCTTTTAAAACAACAGGAAGGAATGTTAGAACAAATGGCCAAATAAGGACTGAGAAATAATACCCAAAGAAAATTTGGGGTATGACTGTTACTCATGACAGCAGTGTTGGGACAAGGACAGCCTTGCAGCTTGGCTCAGGGCCACACTGTCACAAAGAGTGGGATTCTCTGGCTACAGCAAGACCTGGCAAAGGGCTGAGACAGAAGCTTGGTGCAAAGGGAGAGACCAATGTTTAGCAAGAGACAACGTTCAAAACAAAGCTCTGCATCTAAAAGGAAAAAGGTTTGCTGCAACACAAAGTCAACAGCTTGGAATGAAGGACTCAGCTGCAGGGAATGTTCAGAGAGACAGGACAGAGCCTGGGCTGTAAACCTGCATTTGAAAGAGACACTGATCCCATAGCACAGGCTGGGAGATAAGTAAAAAATAAATAAATCCATAAATAAACTGGAATAAAGGAGCCAGTGAGAAAGCTATAGGCATTAAGTCTGCTTAATGGCCTCAAGAACAAGAGTGTATTTTTCTGTTTTCTTCTTTTTTTCTCCTACTTACCAAACTCATCCACACCCTGTTTCTGGACTATATTAGTCCTTATAATTTGTAAGGTGCCCTGATAGCGACTTTAACATATCAATAAAGCACACCCCAAAATCAATTTCCCTACTAAGATATTTTCTTTGGTTAAATTAACTTCTGCTTATTCAAGACCCATAATATTTATGTGTTTCTGACTCAGATTTAAACCCTATACCACATCATATCGATTATTCCCAACTGCATACTTTTAACAACCATTCATTGCCACTGAAGTCTAAAAATGTACTTACACAGTTAAAATTAAGTGCATGACTCTACTTTTGGACTGAGGTCACAGTTTAACACCCTGAGATTGATTCTGTAAATCTACCCATTGAAAACAGTGCCAAATAAAGCCTTTCTTCAAGGGAAGGCAGAAAAACAACTCAGGGTAACTTTACAAGAAGATTAATCCTGTTATAAAATAATAATTAAATGTATGAGCAAGCTGATTGTTAATTAGGAGGACTCTTAATCACCTGAAAATGTTCTTTAAACATTATGGTAGAGCAACTGGCAAGTGACAAGAACTGTTCTGGAATCTATAATAAAGGCTATTGGGATTACATCAAAAGAAAGTTTGTTTATTTATTTAGTATAGCAGCTGATAAGACCTTTCATATGCACTAAACACAACTGAAATTGTTATTTATTGCATAATCTAAAACATGTGTTCCTCCTCTATGCTGCTACTCATCCTAATACAATGCAAGTCTTATGAGTATTCCAGGAAAATAGTTCTGGTGGAAGGAGGGGTAAAAATGGTGATTTACAAATGGCCCTTGTTTCCAGTTAAAACTGAACAGTGAGTTCTCCATCTTTTCTGACACTATGAAAATGTCACTCTAGAAGACCTAGAGATTTTTCCATGGAATTATAGAAGTTGCCAAGTGGAGAAGAAGAGTGTCCTTAATTCTAAGCACAACTTTTCTCCACAGACCGTATCAGCATGCTGTAACACAGAACCTGCCTGGTGACAGAAAAGGAGTTGCTGACAACACTGTTGAGATCCCTGAAAGGTGATTCATTTTAGAGTAGGCAGGAACAACTGATAGGATAATAGTTGATTTTACAAGGTGATGTAACTTAAACAGTTTGACAAGATAAAGCAGTTTGTGTAGCAATACCTAGTAGCTTTGCTTCTTTGGCATTAACATGAGAATAACGTAGTAGGAAACTGAGCAACTTTCTTTTAAAAATCAATTCTTGCTTCTTTATTGTCTTGCAAACAGCTTCTTCTAAATCAGTCATATGGACATTTATTTTCTTATCAGTTATCACCAGAATGTTTGACAGCAAAAGCACATTTTCATCTGTTGTGCAAATGCTTAGAATTCATTTATATCTTTAAAATTAATTTATATCCTATCTTATAGTCAATTTACCTTAGTACTCACACAAATTTTAAAAATAGTTGTAGACCTATTTTCCTTCTCACAGATGGAAAAAGTTATTTTGCAGCTCATTTAATTTGTCACAGATACTGAAAAGAATGGCAGAAGTCATTTACTTGTCTGTCACACGGACAAAATTTGACTAGAGTTCAGTTCCTGCTCAGGACTCCAAATTATTTTCTCCACTTATAACTCTATAAAGAATTTGAACCTGGACTTGATACTAACCAAATATTCCAGAAAGACTAAACCTCAATTACTGAGTAAAGCTACTGGAAGTTTTAAATGAATTCAAATATTTTCCATGTGGACACAATCATTTTTCAAACATCTCAGTTTGCTGATATGCAGAGCTATGCAAAGAAAGAGAGCCTCCAGTCCTCCCTATCTGCCACACTGTCACACAGACTACTTCAAATCTGGGAGAAGGCCTCTCTGATGCAACCTTCAGCAATGCCCAGCTTTGATAGATCTGTGCCTTTACTTTTTCCCTTACAGATGTCAGACCCACAAAGATTGAAAAATCTAAAGCTTAGGTTGCATCATGAGAGACTAGAGGCACAAAGAATGAATTAAAGAAAACAGCTTGAAGCAAAACTGGGGAGACTTACCCTCAACATGTTTCAACCACAGAACAGGACCTTCCCTTCGGGTTTGCTCCTTTGACACTGGAGCTGCAGAACGTGCAGCTGTTCTAAACAAGAACTTGGGACAGTCCTTGTTCAGCCATATCTGAGATGTGTCAGGGTCTCTCTGCTCTTTGGACAGATGCTGCCCCTCACACTGAGAGCTCCCTCCTCCTCTGCCTTCACTCACCCATGCCACTCACTTCCAGCAGCTCCACCACGATCGATCCAGGGTCGCCCAGGGAGGACAATCCTGAGGCACCTCCTGCCTGCAGGCCAGGCACAGCCACAGTCTGAGAGCACAGCAGAAAAACCCCTGGAAACAAATAACATCAAGAATGCTCTGTTAAAATTGGCATAAAAGTTAATAAGCTAGAGCTGTTTTAGGAAGGTGGTGATGACAACAAGTGCAGAGCACACTGTACACACTTTCATTTTATTGCTCCCATCAGCTTCTCCCATTTATTTCAAGAGTTCCTGTCTCAGTGTCAACAACTGCTGCCATTACCAATCCTGCACTATCAGCCTTAGCCAAAAGCTTTTCTTGGAGGCTGTAAAATACCCAAATTTAAGTTGTTCACAGATCTCTTCAAACTTAGAGTGCACACTGGGGATTACTTGATACCTTTATGGACAACAGCAGAAAAACAGATTTGACACTGGGGACAGGTAAGGACCATCAAGGAAAACCAGATCAACATCAAAAGCTTAGGAAAAAATCCAACCCCAAACCACTCATTTTTACTCTGGGTATATATTCAGCACTGAGTTTTCAAAGGAGCCTTAAAACATTATGAGTTCTGCTCCCTATTTCTGAAGGGCTTCAAAATTGCAATCTTACCTAGTGGACAGAAAGCCACTAAGTTCTGCAGCAACTTTGTCTTTAGATGGTTTTAAGATGATAACATGTCAAGCATTTGTAATAATGTCAGACCAAAACTAAGATTTAAAATCTGTTCCCCCCTTTAAGATCAAAAGAGTTGGCTATTTATTTCCTACAGATAAAGTAAATCCCTTGTTCTCTTTCTTCTGCATTGATTTAAATATAGATAGATAAATTTAAATTTAGATACTCTGCTGATCTAATTAATAAATGTTTATCTAATCTCCAAATCCAAAGACACACACAACAAAAACAAACAACCAAGAAAAGCCAAAATCCCACTAAAAACCCCAAACGTACAAAAACAATCTAATAGAATGCCATACAATTTTGAAAAAAAAAATCTAAATAAAAACTCACTTGAAAAATCAGTAAAAGCCACTTAGTGACAGTAGTTTTAGATAAAGCAACTTACAAAACATATATGCTTAAAAGCAAGGAGATGACAAATTACTAACATCTTAAATCCTTCCTCATGCACAAGAAAAACACAAACCTGATGCTCTAACATTTAAATGCATAATTCTTACAGTACCAATGCAATTTAGCCATACAATAAAGTGTTGCTCTTTCATTATTCATCACAGACTATACTGACAGCACAAAAATCATCCAAAAAATAGTCTAAAAAAAATTACATAAGCACACAGTGACATGGTGCTAAGCATTAAATAGAATGTTCAAAATATTATTTCTCCCCTACTTAAAACTAGACACACTGATTACTGTATAATCCCTTAAAAAAGTTATAAACTCTTTTTTTCACCCACAGAAACCCACGTGAATGGAATTTTTTGACTTTTCCTAACTAGTACATTCACAAAAAAGAACCCCACAAATACCACGTGTTTGTATTAAAATGATACAAACAACTATGGAAAAATGCAAGCTGAAGTTAAGATTACTGTGCTTTGTTAAAGTATTCACCCTGACACCCGATAAGAAAACTGTCTCATGTGGCAGATTATCTCGCTTTTAATGCTTATGTGATGCATAAGTGTTACTGTGCTCACTTAGCAACCTCTAACTGTCTTGCAGCTTTATTTTTATCAATAATAAGTTCTTTATGAAGGAAGGAGAAGAGATATAACAGTCTGAATTCTACAGGAGCACTTTCAAAGTTTAATTTCAATAATGTGATCAGATATAAAAATGAAACAAAAGCACATTTCCCTATCACATATATCTTTAATGCTCAAAAACATTTTTACTGGAACCAGGACAGGAGGAACTTTAGGTGACTTGATACAAATCCCCCTCTAACAATGGATATAATTTCACAATAAAAGTTAACATTTGGTAAATTTAACAGTAAAATATACCCTTCTCGAATACAGCACACACGCCTACAGCAATATGTGCGTGAATAAATGGAAATTGTCAGTTTTGCTGAGAAAGCAAAAAGAAAAAGTGAAACAAATGAAATGATGGAAGTAATTAGTAGCCCTGTGAATACACTAGCATAACATTATCATGTAGATACTTTTCCAATTAATTTTTGGGGTTTCTATATGAGGAAGACTTATGTAAAGTCCTAATTAGCTGACCCAATATCCTTTAGTTCTCGTAATAATGGTTATTTATGAGACTTACTATACAAGAATGAAATCTCTCAGTAGAAATGACTTGCAGAACTCTTTTGCTTTCCTATATTAAAAAGACACAACTTTGTCCTTCACTATTCCCTTGGCCATAAAAAATAGATCTCCTTGGATTTTAATGAGGTTAAAAGAGGTACAAATTATAACAAGACATATAAAATATTGTTTCCGAAAAAAAAATTGATAGATCATTTATAGCTCATAATTTACAGAGATATAAAGAATGTTAATATGACATGTTCTGTCATAAAGAAGTTAACTTCCTGCCTTTCTAGCTTGCTCCTGTGAACTGAACTTAAGAAAAAATTTCTTCTTTTTAACCTTTTCCCCTCTCTCCCTGGGAAAATAAAACTTGCTTGTTTAGACAAAGAAGATCATGTATAACCTTCTCTATCCAGTCGTACTGGGAAGAACCTCACACCTCTTTGTTCAATCTTCAACCATAAGTGTCCTGTTCACGAAGATTGCAAGCCAAGTGCAGGATATTCTCCAGAAGACAAATTACAGCAAGTAATACAAATCCTGTGCTGACTCAATGACTGTGACCCTACAGAAGGGAATCACAGAATCTATTTGCCTTGTAAAACACCTTAAGATCATCAAGTTCAACCTCTGCTAAGCCAGCACAGTGTGGCAGAATGTCTACCCCCCCACCACAGACAGCTGGTGCATAAAGAGAGAATCCAGGGGCTAAAAGGCCCAGCAAGGGGGCATCTCTGGTGCCAAAAGGGATCACACCTCAGCTAAGAATCAACATCTCAGTCTGGAGAGCAGATGTGGGAAGAAATAAAAGAAATATTCTTGACTTAGAGGCACCATTTTGCAAACTGAGACACATGAGTTATCACAGAGGCAGAAGCCTCTGACACCCTAACAAGCATTTGAGTTTGAAGGCAGATTCTGCAGTTACTTCCCTGGGGATTGAGGGAAAGGATCTCTGTGTGCCCACCAACAACTGGATGGTAAGGTACATTGGATCCTCAGTTCTATTATTTCTTCACTAGCTGTAACACTGTTAGGTACCTTTAACCCTGTGCTCTATTTGTTTACTAGTAGTTTCTTTTTGTCCTTATTCCTGAATAGCATTAGTTTAAGTCTTATGTCTGTTGGTTTTGTGGCTATTAAATAAATAGTTCTAAAGTAGACCACATCAGCCATTATTAAAGGACTTGTGAATGAGAGTGGGTTTTGGGGTGCTGACCACCTCAACAAAGCTCCTGCCTGCTGCCAGAGGCCTGGGCAAAAGGCAAGGACTGATCTAAACCCCCACATCCATTCGTAACACACAGCCAACCCACCACTGAATCTTGTCCCTAAGTGCCACACCTGAACCTCTCAGAAAAACCTCTAGGAGTGGTGACCAGACCTCTTCCTAGGAAAATCTGTTCCCAGGATCCTGTTCCAGTGCTGCATCCCACTTTATGTGAAGATATTTCTCCTTTTAACCAATCCAAAACTGACAAGTAAAACCAGAATACTTTTATGTCCAGGTATTCTATATTACTTCCCAAAATCACCTTTGCAGATAATTATTGCCCCTCACACCCCACTTTTCCCTTCGTAAGATTTACAAGATTGCTGTGGGTTTTAGACTGCCCAAGTTTTCTTTAACCTCATTTCTTTAGTGACATTTTCTAAAGAAGCAGATGCATAACTGTAGCAAACACTGTACAATCATCTTAATCTCTCAAAAATTTACCATATTCTAGCCAAGAGTAGCTGGAGTCCTTTATTACAAAACTGTGGGAAAAATTATAAAAGAGAAATATTTGTAATGAAATTAATTTTTTGTTCTTGTCGTAATTGAGAAATTTCCCAGAGCAATTATCAGCCACAATACTCCAGAGAGCAAATTAAGAGTGTTGCCTCTTGAGGGGGTCCACTTCTGTTCCTTTTCCTGCTGTATTTCAATGCACCAAAGATCCTTTAAGGATCTCTTAATTTCCGTATTAATTAAATGTCCTATAATATATAATATTTGGTATAGCCTTTATTGATCCCTTTTGTCTGTTTAAGAATGCTAATCAAGTACTCTTTAGTTTAAAAATTACTTCACTGGTTACCCCAGGGAGCTGATTCTTGCACTTCTGTGTGCCTTTCTGCCAGAACTGCAATTGTTTAACTGTGAGATTTAACAAATCTCCCATTATCTAGATATTTTCATTGAGCAACCCAATTTTTCTTTACTGGTCTGGTTTGTGTTGGGTTTTTTGTTTGTTTTGTTTAGAGAAAGTACACCTGATGGAATGTTGCTCAAGCAGATGAAGGTTACTGAACAGTTTTTAGCATATGTGCAGTTGATCACTACTGTAATTATTCAACAGAAGCAGCAGTGATTAATTCCACTTTTCAGATCTGGAGATTACTGGGAAAATAAAGTTCTCCTTAGGTAGAATGAGCTGCCTTCAGCCCACCACATGGATCAGTAATAAAGCATTAAAGCTGAGGATCACAGTTCCTCTTCCTAGAATCAAGATCTGCATTACCTCCCACAGCTGCACATGCCTGACAGAGACATTTGGCTTTCTTATGGGCTAAAGCTAGGTCTTTATTCATCTCCTGGTTTAATATTGCCATAAAGCAATATGGAAAAGTGGGGGGCTGCAAACAGTCCTGGCCCAGAATTGCAACAGAAACACAATAATTAGCATAACAAGAAATCCTTATTGGCTCAGTGACCAGTTTTACCAATGGTTAAAGCTTTTGGACTGCAAAGAACAGTTTATCAGGTACCCCAAATTCTCTGCCCTTGATCATATTCCAATCAGGGGAGGTGGGCAGAGCTGAGTGTGTAAGCTGAACGTTTGCTCAGGGCTCTGATTTCTTGATCTGTTGTGCTCTGAAGCTGCTTTTCTGAACATATGGCTTACCTAATTGAGGGTTTGGACAAGAACCAAAATTACAAACTGCGTATGCAGGCTGAAAATACAACGATATATGCATTACTGGAGACCAAAAATAGAGGATGAGACTGAGGGTTCATAAAAGCAAAAGAAAGAATTAATTACGACGAAAAGAGAAGCAATTAATTAAAATCATGAGCTTACAATCAGAGCTGGAAAAACTAAAACTCAAACCGCAGCAACTCAGCATGCTCTGATTCACATCCAAACAACCCCAAACACAGCTGTGTGAAGGAAATACGTTCCATTTGCCTGCTCTGCAGGCACCCTCCCTGTGCAGAGAAAATGCACAGCCCAGCAGTTCCCAAAGTGACTTCCCAGCACCCGGTGAGGCACGGAGCACCCGCTGAAACCCTCAGGGGCCTCAGGGCTGCATCCTGCCTGGCTGCTGTGCTGCAAGTTCTGCATTGCAGAACTCAGGTGCTTGGAGCAGCCTGCTAAGTATCTACTAAAGAAACTCATTTAATCAGAAATACTGACTGGAAAGAGTTTAGAATCAACTGTGACGTCATGTTTCCTTATAGATATTGATCATAAACATGACAGTTGTTTACCTAAGCAGCCTGTTCTGAAACGTCTCCAGTGCTGGTAAGAGTCTTGAATTGATGTGAATTTTTTTTGTTTTGACTACAGGGAAAGTTTCATTTTCTCTTCAGGTTATTCAGCTCACTTCTTAAAGCATTAAACTTTAAGTCAATTGGAAATAAATAATATTTTCAGAACTCCAAGTCACAATGTTTCAGGTTTTTTCCTACCTCCTTATTGGGTTTGCTTTGAAGGATTTTCTGCTACTGCAATTTCTTTCAGCTCACTTTTGTTTGATTTTTCTGAAACTTTCAATGCATTATTAAAAACAAATTTTACCTGGAATGAATAATTATGTGGGGGGTTTTTTAAAGTCATATTAGATGAAAAACTCAGATTATGGAGTATAAAATGTCAGTTTTCACATTAAGCAAATCCAAATCCTATAGGCACTCAAACCTATGAATTTGTATTCTACACCATTTTTTTTCTCATATAGAACAGCTAAGCAGAAACGAATACAGTAGCATGTTATTAAATATTACTGCTTTCTCCTGCATTTTTGTGAGCTGAGGAATACAAAGTGGTTTCAGTTAGAGAAGGACATTAATCACCCCTTAAAACACAGCGACAGATGGCAATATTGCACGTATGTGTGAGAAGAATCACATCCAAGCACAGAGAAACTCAGTACCCCGATGCAGTAAACAATTATTCTTTATGCTTTTTCTGTGTTTGTTTTTGAAAGCTCCATAATGTACTAGGTAATACTAGAGCCAGCACTGGAAAATGCTGCCGGCAAACACATGGGAATTAAGGATATTACCCAGAAAGTTTAGCAGCCTGCCTCCATGGGAAGAAATGGAGCAGCTTGAGAGGAGGTGATTAATTGAAACCCTAATTGATTTTACAGCACAGCAGGATTGGTACAGGAATTCTCCAGGTGAGACCTTCAGCCAGTCCCAGGTTCCCTCAGGCAGCCTGTGCTTTTACATCTTATATTTAGCATTTACCACCTGACAGGCACTCCTGAATCCTTCAATACTTGGATAACATTGAGAGAGGGACACAGCATCTTAGCAGCTTCCCCAGGTAGGCTCCTGGTTTAGAAGAAAATTCTACCCTTTTTCAGTAGAGAAGACACTTGGTCAGAAGAGACCTCCTGTAGATGAAGGAATTATCCCATATGGCTCCCTCCTGGTGAAAATAAAATAATCGATGGAAACATTACAGATAAATCGGAATCATCAGGCAGAACCACAGGCCAGCTGGATACAAGAATTCAGTAGAACAACAAATTGTCCAGAGAGTCTTAGCTCAATCCATCTAAAATCACCACACCAGGATCATAAGATTATCTAAACAAGCTTTTTTATTTTAACGAGTTCCCACTCTGTGAGTTCAATAAAATCGGCCCTAGGAAAGTTTCGAATTCTCCTGAGAATCTTCAAACCCTTTTGTATTGTTTTGGCCAAAGGTAGTTGTAAACATCACGTGACTTATTCCTCACTAAATGATTCCATTCACTGATGGAGAATTGGATAGCAGCAAATGCATGAGCTGTTATTATGTACAAAAATCTAGGTATGTCAATATATATGGGAGTCTGAAAAGTAATTGTTCACAGTGAACAAAGTGAGTTGAGAGAACTTACTGAACAACTACAGAACATAGTTTTTATAGGCTTTACTAAAATGATAGAGGTATTTAAAGCTGATGCTATATAAACCTGGAGGGTAGAAGCCTGAGGCTGAGAAAAACATAGTGCACAAGAGCATTACACCATGTCATGGAAACAAACACTTGAGAAGCAGAAAATGGTTGGTTTCTAGCCCAAAGCCAATGCCAGCCTCACTAATCAAACTAAAAACCATTGAAGAGTAAGGTAAATTGTGACACTGTGATATGAACATGAGTCTACAAAAGCTGGTGAAAGGTCTAGAAAAAGGAAATTAAACAAAGTAAAAAGACATTTATTTCAAGGTGAATTGCAAAAGCAGAACTGTTACAGATTAAGGTGAGAGAAGGATTTTCTTTTCAAAGTAATATTCTCTGTGATGCTTGAAAGGTGCCTGGAAGTATTTTACACTGCCAAAGTTTTGAGATATAGTGGCTTGGAGAAGAGAAGAAGGATAAGTGGAGGACAGTTCACTCCTCAGTTTTCATTTCACAAGTGTTTAGATTTCAAAGATATGTCATAATAGTGCCTGTTTTTTGGGTGAGGAGGGTGTGTTCTTTAATTTGAAGTTATGTAAGCACCAAATACTTAAGAGTGGGGTCCTTTATAAACATTCATCAAGTTCTATTGGTATTAATAAAGCCTGTAGGAAAAAAAAAGTAAAACTTGACTGCCAAAAATAAGACACACAAGAAAAATTGTATTATCTTTCACTGCTCAAAATTCAGTATCTTCTGTTTTTTAATCAGTCCAACTTCAAAGATCAGAAATTTAAATGGTGATTATCAGTATTTTTGAGAGCACTCCCTTAGTGACATCAATTAAAATCATTGTGTATAATTAGGGGGAGACTCAAAGAGTTCTATAGTTTTTTAAACTACCTTAAAAATCTCAATTGTCCAATTAATCTCACACTTAAAAAAAACAAACAAAAAAAAACCCAAAAAACCACACCTTACAACAAACAAACAACCCCCCCCAAAAAACAAAACAACCCAAAACAAACCAAAAAACCCCACAAACCAAAAAAACCAAAACACGCATTCCTACTTGCAAAACCCAAACACATTTATATTTCAAATTGCTTGCTTGAAGCTTTCCAGGCTTCAGAGCTGTCTACTTCTTTTCCACTGCTTCCAGTTATTTAGTGAGCAAGCTGTGCACAGCACTTGGTCAGCTGAGGACTTCATCTGCCACTACCAAAATACACAGGGCCTAAGTGCCATTTCAGGTATTCCACTTGGGAGATGGTAAAAGCTGTGACTTTTTCTAATTTCTATAAAGAAAATACTTCATAGTCTCCCAAAAGTCAAAACACAAAGGTGGAAAAGAGTAATTCTCCATGTTTTCTTTGATGTTGAGCTTACTTCACATAAACAAGATTCATGATCTAACTTCATTCTCAATCAGCTCAACTCTTTATAGTACCCATCCAACCTTTGCACTCCAGGCATAAAAAGCTAAGAAAATATAAATACTGTTTAACTCAGATTATTATAAGAACCAAAGGAACAAAGAAATGCTTAATGTATTGCATTTTTACTGTTCCAAACTTGAAGTTGTAAATACAGATGAATTTTTTTAAATATTCAAATATAATTTTTTTTTCATTCAAATGAAATATCTGCCTCACTGCAGAAGCATGTCGGGAGGAAAAAAAAGAGAGTAACTGTTGGAAAGTGAATCAGAATCTAAGCATGCTTATTGAATAAAAGCCCTTGTTATTCCATTGTCTAAGGAAGAAAAGCAGCTCATTGGAGCTTCCTATTAAGATTAAAAACAGGGGGAGTTAGTAAGACATGAGCAGTTTGAAGAGAATGGAGCAGAAAGTAACTCCTTTACTGTGAGGGGGGTTAACCAAGCAAATTCAGGATTTTTCCTGAGTCAAACAAAAACATTAACCAACTTGCACTGTGTAATTTCAGTGTGTCACAAGACACAATCCAAAAGCAAAAAAAGGTATTTGGCAAGAGCATAATGAGTTGGACATCAGGGAAAGAACCGCTGTCTGCCCTGCAGCGTTCTAAAAACACTGATTGTGGTTTTGGAAAGCTCCATTATTGCAATTGATAAACAAGACTTTCAAAAATTTATGCACTAGATAAGCATCACTTATCTATACTTTTGATCTTTTGCTATTTTAAATCTGTTATTTGATACCTGGTAATTTGCTTTGTGACTTTATCAATGAAAGCTATCGTTTATAAATGACACATAGAGGAAAAAAATCTTCTTAATGGAACACAGCTAAACTTTTTATCTTTTTTTTTCCTGAAGACATATTGACAAAAGACAAGTGAAGCACAGTCAGCTGACAATGATGCAAGAAGTACAAGAAAGTACAGACTATAAAACAGATATTTAACTGCTTTTCTCTTCAGACAACAAGGATCACTATTAAAGAGAAAGCTAATAAGTCGTTGCTAACAAGGCATGTGCTCTAAATCTTCACATCCTATCCTATGATTTAGAAAAGGAGAGGTAGGAAAGTAGATTTAAAAATGAGAGGAAGTAAACAATCTGTATCAAATGGCTTGGAAAGAACTGGTTATCCTTTAGGGAGGGATAATTATCTCTGGCTATATCCATACCATCTTCTGCTGGCACCAATGTGTTCCACAGTGTGAAACAGATGGTGCAGGCTCTCAAAGCTTCATGGTCTTATTGGGATAAACAAAGCGATGAAACACAGGAATAGATTGTGGGGACAGAGAATTTTGTATCCCGAGAAGCAGGGCTTCAGAGAGCTCTTGTTATAATCCATGTGCAAGTCCCAGTAGAACATAACCTTTGTGCCCACATAAGAATGGGGCTGGTTATCTCACCTCTTTCACTGCAGCCATTTGCTACATCAGAATGCATCAGGTGACCAAGCACCCTGGAGAGTCACTGAGCTGCTCTTTTCTCCAGTGTGGGTTCTGTCTTCTGGAGAGGTAACCCCAGAAGTTGCCCCAAAGCCTCTTACACTACTCCCTTCCACTCCACTCTGGTGAGAGCCCACCCAGAGTCCAGCTCTGGAGTCCCTGGTATGGGACAGACATGGATCTGCTGGAGGGCTGCAGAGCTGCACCATAAAGGGCTCAAAGGGCTGGAGGATCTCTCCTATGAGGACAGGCTGAGAGAGCTGAGGTTGTTCAGCCTGGAGGTGAGAAGCCTCTGGGGAGAGCTTAATGCAGCACTTTCAGTGCTTAAAGGGGGCTTTGTAGCAGAGATGGAGACAGACTGTTCAGTAGGGCCAGTGGCAATAGGGCATGGGGTGGTGGTAGATTCAGACTAGATAGAAAAAGGGCATTTTTTACATGTAGTGTGGTGAAACACTGGAAGATTTCCCAGCGAGTTGGTAGATGTCCCAGCCCTGAAAACATTAAAGGTCAGGTCAGACACTGGGTTCTGAGCATCCTGATCCAGTTGAAGACGCCGCTGTTGATTGCATGGGGATTGAACTACATGACCTTTAAAGGTCCCTTCCAACCCAAACCATTCCAGGATTCTATAAAAAATCACAAAATCAGAAGAGTTGAGGTTGGGAGGGACATTCCAAGCTCCTCCTGTCCAAACCTCCTCCTCAAGCAGCTCTCCTAGAGAGGCCTGAGCAGGACTAAATATTCCCTCTTTGTGTGAGCAGGAGCTCCTGGTCAGTGTAACCCCACGGGACTTTTCAAACTGCTTCTTTTTATGGAATATTCACGGGAAACACAAAGAGATGAAAACCAGACAAAAATAACACCTAGTTTCGCAAGACCTGGGAGTGACTACAGAGACCACCAAATGCAAACAAGTCATTTCTTGAGCTTGGCTTTCCCTTGAGAAGCTGTATAGACTAATAGACACTACTAATAAACACTCTGTACTGGTCAATCAGAAAATTACTACTAAAATGGAAAGGGAAATAAGGTAGTATTTCCTCAGAAATGTTTGAAAGGATCTCAGAAGCTGAGCTGATGGCATAAGAAAAATCTGTAAAGATGCTGATTTTTTTCAGCATTTATTTCTTGTCCATAAGAGACAAAATGTCTTCGAAGGTTTAGAAATAAAGACAGTTTGTTTTCTAAAATAAGCTTGAAGAGACCATTCTACCTAATTAAATAATGCTATAAATCCTTATTTATGGGTGATAATATAATTCTATTCTGGATTGCCAAACATTGCTCAAACTTTGAATCATGACATCAGCATTTGGGGAGTGCATTACTTAAAAAAATTTTCATGCTTTTAGTCAGATTATTACATGAGTGTTTACGTACATTTTAGAATATCATGTTGATTATAGAATTATTTTATGCATTAAAAATGTATTAAATTTTCTGAAGGGAAGACACTTATGCCACAGAACAAAGAAATATAAATATTTGGTAAATTTAATAACTGAGTGATCAAATGTAAGGCTTGCAGAGTAGCATGGAATTCAGCAGTCTGACAGATAATAAGAAAAAATTTTGAATGATACTATAGAGAATGTTGCAAGGTGATAATATGGAAACAATACTGCCTCGAGATAATGCTTTTACAATCAATTTTATCCTCTGATTTTCGAATGAAATAATAAATGACTGCTAACCTGCAGTTTAACAATATTTAATGAGTGAATAGTAACTTACATAAGCATGTGGTAAATTTATAATATAAATTAATGCTTTAAATGTTTATTTACATTTAAATTAAATATACCAAATTGTGTCATTTATTTAAATTTATAATATAAATTATATTTAAGTCCTTAGTTTTGTTACTCCAGAGATATTTTTAGCTGGAATGCTACTGAAAATAATTATTTACTAGTTATCATTACAATAAGGCACTGGAATTCGCCAGAACTAAAAAAACAGGTTCAAGAAGAGAAGATACTATTCTAGGTAAAAAAGGAAAAAAATTGTATCATAGGTAATTGGTCATTCTTGTTCCAGATAATATCCCCAGAGTTTATTTCTCTGTGGTTTGCATTAACATTAATTTAAGAATGTTTTTCTGGAGATAAAACTCAGCTACATTCTGGCGGGTCTCCTCTCATTTTGCTGCTATCAGAAGACAGTCACTGAGAGCACTGAGTGGGGAGGAAGGAGCAGGAAAGCAGCACGTTCAAGGTTCCCTTGCATGCCCTGCTGCCTTTGAGCAGCACGAGGCAGCTGCTGAGCACAGCGGTGAGGGAAGGGCTCTGGCCGTGAGCAGCTGTCTGCCTGCCAATAACATGTGTTTAAAAATACTTCCTTACAGGTAATTCTGCCTTTGCACTGCAGAAACCCTCAGCTGCTCTCAAGGACAAAGCTCATGGTACCGAGCTGTCTAAAAGGTGATTTCCTGATTTCCTGCAGGTTGAGGCTTTTCTCCCACCTTTAATTTAAGAGCCTTAAGCTAATAAAAAAGATATGTGGTTTAGAGAATACAAAGCAAGCATCAAAGTCAGCAAAAAGCTGAGTTAACACTCAATCCTTTCTCAAGGGATTCAAACCTAGAGTGCTCCACAGTGTAGGCAGGTGTTTAAGAACTCAAACACCTAAAACTGACATAATGGAGACAACTTTTAGTGCTATGGAAGACTGGACCTGCTGACACGTTCAGTCTCCTTTGCAGAGTTGCTACAACATAAGCAGCAGGTCAGGCCATTGCAAACTGCTGGTGATGTTCCTGGCACAGAGGAATGCCCAGTTTGCACAGGAACAGCAGATGGCTCCAGCCCCAACTTCAGACCAAAGGCACTGCTGTGCCATAACCACCTCCGGCTGTTTGCTGGGGGCTGTCACACACAGGCACAGCTTAAAGGAACTGCAAAACCTGCAGGGCTTCTTATCTGTCTGAAACCAGACCTGTGCACATGAGGAAATGGGATAAAATGCTCTACATTCCTGATCTCAACATTGGGATGTATTCATTTAAATACAGGGGTGGCATTAAATGGTATTGCTCATTTTTCCAGACCAAAAAGTTCATCTTGTGAAAGGCATTTTCCCTTTAAACTTCAGAAAATACTTTACATCTTGTCAGCCTAAACACCACCTCATCTCTCATCTCTCCCTCCATGTAAAATGATTCTAGTCTTTCCTTACCTTCACTTCAATTATTCAAGAAATCAACACCTTAATTGCATTAACAGAAATCAGCTGATTTGCACTGGATTTTCCATCTAAAAACTAAGGATAAAATGAGATGTACTTTACAAGCGTTAGGAATAAACTGTTTTCCTGCGTATGAATACAGATAAATGATAACTCGTACATTTTGACCTATAAAACCCCAAAAGGACTCATATATTATCCACTTGTAATTATGCCCAATATATATGTTTTGAAGAATCTTCTGTTCCTGCTTCCTTAGATAAATTGTTCTGGAGGACTCATTCCTCTAAGCCTAGGTAAACCATATTTGCATTGACTGCTGAATTTCCATCACTGATGTTATGTCAGCTGAACCCAATAAATACATTAATTGAAATACTGATTTGAAACCCAAGCCATCAATGGAAAAACAGATTAAAGCCATTTTTTGAGAGGACTGAGTCACATAAAATTATACCAAATGTGTAACTCGGGTAATAATTAAAAAAACAGATTAATTCATGCTTTTAGTTTAATGGACATGGTTCCACTACATCAAGATTAACAATAACCTTTTTTACATAAATACTAATACAGTCAAACAAACCAATCTCATAAAGAGCTATACATGTATTTAAAATTCTGCTGGAAAGCCAATTTTTTCTGATGACATCTGTGTTTCCAGACCCTTTAAAGAATTTCAGCTGTAGGATAACCAATAGATTTTAGCTCTCCTGAAATGAAAGCAGGCTAAAGGATAGGCTGCTGGCTCTGAAGCACATAATGCAATGAACTTATTCCTGTGCTTAATGAAATGCTAAACCAACATGAAACCTGGAGTCTTTAGTAACTTCTGTTAGAACTAATCAGGAAAGAGTAAATTTAAACTACAGCTTTCTATTTACTTCTGTTCATAGAAATCAGAGGCCTCGGGGCATTTTCACCAAAGAATTCAGAATATTGTTTCACTGTTGCTGAAAAATTCCTTTTAAAAGGGTCTTTCACTACGGAAATTACATTTTCAGATGTCAAAATAATGTCAAAGTCACAATATTTTTTATTTTTTAGAACTAAAGCCCTTCCTGCTTAAGTTACAAATGAAACTATACCCTAATATCGTCACAATACAATATGCTACAGAGTTGCTACAGAACTTCCACAGCTCCATGACCCTACTTGTCCCAGGTGTCACTTCATGTATATTCATGTGATGTACAACACAGTCTTGCAAAGAGCAGTGAGTGTGGGTTTCTTACAAACATTGAGGATCTTTTTTTGTTAAAGGAGTAAAATATAAATATACAGCCCAGGTTTGGGTGTTTGTTTTTTTTTTTCTGGAAAAGAAATATAGTGTATACCATTATGATACTCTTGACATTAATGTGATGAATTGAAACCTTTCACAGGATAGCACTTCTTTGTTGATTGAAAATCCCCAGAACAGTAGCACATTTCTATGGGTTTCAACTCAGGAACTTGCTCAAAGTCATAGCTCTATAAAAAATGTATACATCTTTTATGAAGGCAGGATTGCAGGTTTTGGCATTCGTCTCTCTATCATTACCTATATTACAAGTAAAAAAAAAGCATTCATATTCTTGTTTAAAAGTACAGAAAAAGGTTCTGCCCTGGGTGACCCAGCATTTAATAAGGCTCATGAATCTCACAAGGAGAAAAGAAAACTGGAAAATTTCTTCCAGTCAGATAACAAAAGGGAATATTAAAGGCTTGAGAATACACGATAAAATGGTTTACCTAAATCTTTCCTACTCAAATATAGGAGTTTTTTTAATGGCATTCTTTTATAAAAACTGTAAAAGTGCATTTAATCAGATTTTCATAATTAAATCTCTCTCGTTATAAGGTGCCCAATCATATATTAGATGCTCTTTCAACAATGTGAGGAAAATTATCCTGCAAGCTCTTTGATTGAAGTTTTCTCAAGTCTGAACTAGAGAATGTAAATGACATGCCTTGATAATTAAGAGACCTAGACTCAGATTTCTAATAACATTATTATAATTCAAATTCTGAGAAGGATATTCAGTATCTTACACCTCTATGAAGAATTCCAAAGGATCAGCCATTAAATTGACAAATACACTGACAAGTGCTTTAAAATCCAGGCCCCATTAAAAATACCATCTGACAAATTGGCATTAAGAATGCTAAAATTAACATTTTTTTAAAAAAAGTAAATGTAATTCCAACTTAAGAAAAAAAGTAAACAATAGACAATTAACTTAGGCAAATGAGTAACATCAGTGTATGGGGTACTTTGCATTCCACCCAGAAAAATTACAAGTCTTAAGCTATAGATAATAATCTGTATATATTTCAAGTATAAACTAGAGTTTGTAGTGTTTCAATATAGGTTTAAATGTGTTACATTGAACAGCATCCTCTTTTTATTCAAAACAAACATTCGTTGGGATTGTTCAGATATTGCCAAGTTCTGCTGAAGGAATCTGTGCTTAACTGAGTGCTGTGGGCACACCCTGGACACCCCCTGTGTGTGGATCAAAGAGAACAAGCTGCTGATTCACCAGGGCATTGCTCCTGCTTTTCTGACACTGCTTAAAGCCACATCATCCCTGCACTTCCTCTGCTGCATGCAGGATTTGAAACCATCCAGCCAGTTCCCCAGGAAATCCTTGTGCTGATGGTGTTGGCAATTCTGACACAAAGTACAGAAACACCTGTTGTATCAGAGTCTCCAATACTCAAAACCTTTGCTATTCATCTCTAGCCAACGTTTCCATAGGGGGCAAACTTGCATATTAAGCCATAAATGCTCACAAATTTCTTCTGTTCACTCTGTCTTCTTCAATTTTGCTTTTCTCTTTTTTTTTTTTTCTAAATATCACCAAGTATGTGCAGACAAATAGAATCTATTTTCATACAATCAAATTATCTATGGTCTTGATAGGAAGTACCATTTCAAGCATTAACTAACAGAGTTTTTATTAAGGAGATTTCGACCTTCCTCTGTCTGTAAAATTGTACTGATAAGCCAGAATTTTCAGTCTTTTTTTTTTTTTTTTCCCCCCTGTTCTAAGTGAAATAAATTAAGCTCTGAACAGATAATGGTCCATACAGAAAGCGCTGAACTGTTGAAAGAAGTATTCTACCAAAAATATTAGGCACAATATTGCCCTGCAAAAGAAGACATCAATAAAAAGTAATATCCAGAATGATGTAAAGAGTCAGACTTGGAGACACTTTCTAAAATTAAGACTTATTGCACACAAAGCTGTAATATTATGTAGCTAATCAGATCTGTACTGGAGGTTGATGGTAAAATACTGCATAATGATCCCCCCCCCAAATCTTGTTTTGATGTGTTTGTTTAATACATTGGGATAAAACTTATTTTTCTTTTTTGTTCACATTAGGTGGGTAGGCTTTTGGCAAGGGTGCTCCTTCTCTCAGGGCAAGAGGGGAAAAAACCTTTTTTGCTGACATTTTCCAGTGTCTCCATGCTATCACAATTCCAGCAGGGATTGTGCTCCAAGGGTACTACTCTCTGCCTTTCCACAAGAGGAGAGTTTAGCTGACTATCCTGGACTTCACTCCAACTACTCAGAATGCAAACGACTTCATTTGTCTGTGTTTAGTGGTGTTGCACTCAGGACCAGCAAAAGCTGCAGTGCATAAACTGTTCTTGCTCAGGCTGACAGATCCGTCAGGATCTTTCCAGACACATGCTGGTCTTCACCTTCTTGTCTGGAGAATGCCAGCTGTGACAAAGTATGCAAATTTAATTTAATGCTTTAATGGTTTGTGTCATATTCATTAGGGAGCATGCTTTTTTTTTTTTTTAATTAACTTTGCAAAAGATGACTTCTGACCACTTTGAAGTTGAACACGTGTTTGCAATTCATAAACATGCCAAACCCAATACCCTGCTCTTTCTGCTGACAGTTTTTAGACATTACTGTTCAACAGCAGATGGCTGAAGACCTAATAAAGTGATGTGGTACAAAGCAACAGAAAAGTTTGGATCTGTAGCTATCACAAAAAAAAACCCAAAAAAACCCAACAACAACACAACACCACCAAAACAAAACAAACCACAAAGCAAAACAAAAAAAAACCCAAGCCCAAACAAAAACCCATCACCACCAAACAAACAACAAAAAACCCCACCCCTACAGAACTCCCTGTCTAATACACTGATATAATCCCTGCAAACAATTCAATGGGTTTGTAACATACTATCAAAAAATCCTTCACTGGATCAACAACCTCTCCAGCCAAGAAAAGCTGCAGCAACACAAAACTCAGCTGGCTTTTACTGAGACTTGTCCCTTTGTGACCTGGGTGCTGATGAAAAACTCCATCTCTTCTTGTTCTCAAGTATTTCCTTTCAGGCTCCTCCTATTGAACACTTCCTCTGTCCTCAAGTCAGACCAGGTGCCCTCAGCCTGCTTTCTTCTCTACACTTATGCTAGGGACAACAGACCAGCCTGGGAAGAGAGTTTACTCATGAACATTTGTAGAATTGTCCTTAAAAAAAGGTTAAAGATGAACTGATGGCTTCACAGAAATCTAAAGGAAACTCCAACTGAATCAGTTTCCTCAAATCTGGGTTTACTAAAAGTCTGTGGTATTTTGGGTTTTTTTTTGTTTTGGTGGGTTTGGGTTATTTTTAATCTGTTACTCATCTTTTAATTACTTCAAAATTAGAATCATAATCCTAACTTAAAACATCACAAAAAATGCAATTAAGTAGGTACTATGGTCAATTTCCTCTTTGTTTCACACCAAAAAACCGCATATCCATGCCTTGGCAATATGAGTCTTGGGTGTTATTACTGAGTTTTACTTCATCTCACAGTGCAATCACTGTGGCCAATTACTGCCTTTATTTGTTAAGTCAGACCAAATAGTTGTCCTTTTCCCTGAAATTCTTAATTACAATGTAGACAGAAATCCTAAATTGGATTTAGATTTAATTGTCGATATGTCAGGTTTGTTGGTCTTGTTTTTTAATTAATATTATTCTAAACTTCAGATCTGAGTGAGTACATCAGTGCTGTGTGTTAGCTGGGCCTGCAGTAGGGCTGGATTCTACAAAAAAGGACAACTAAGAAGCAAAGACAAGAGGATGGAAAATCTTGAAAGGGCCAGGATGCCCTGGTGACACCACTACACCTTTAATGCAGAACTCACTGAGGACAATATTTATGCCTGGACAAGCCACACTTGACACACAGAATGACATTAGGCATTACAGTAAATATTCAGATTATTTCTGAGTGCTCTGTGTGTGCATAATGAAAACTCTTTTAACCTCTGAGAAGGATTATTAAAATTGCTTCTGCATGAATAACGCTGATTTAAAAACCCAATCAAATCTTTACATTTTCCTTGTGTGTGTGATTTGAGTTGGCTCTGCTTATGCCCAATCAAGTTTCAGCTTTCAGCTTAAGCCAAAATCTAATCAAGTCATAGCTGACATTTTTCTTCTTGCTGCAGTTTGCCTGACTGCATGTTTGTTTCTTGGAAGTGACAGTGTTAAACTCACATGTCCAATACAAAAATCTGCAGAAATATATCAGAATATGGCAACAAAACTCACAATCTGCTTTGGAACAATATATACATATTAACAAAGCAAATTTGACAAATACCTAAGACAAATAAGCAGTTACATCATTTTTTTTTTAATGTTCCCATTGATATCTGGGGTCCCACAGAAGTCTAAATGCTGCCTGTATGCCCAAACAGAATGAAATTAAATGGTACATGCATATGCAGTAAAGCAAGACAGCATCTAAATATTTAAGATCAGGTAAAAAAGTATTTCATAGTAAGTTTATTTTAGTCAGGACTTTGTCTCCTAGTTTTAAATCAGTGCACTTATCGATAAGGAAAGAACACAAGCTCATTCCATTGCCGTTCCCAAACACATTTTCCTGAGGAAACACTCTGTATCCCTGTTGTGCTGGTGTAGTACATAATTACAAACATTAACTGAAGAAGGGAAATAATAGAAAAATGCAGATTTTCTATTTAGTTTTTATTTTGTATGGGGTAATACCATCTTACAAATTTTCAGTTCAGAGTGGTGCAAGCAAGAGCTCCATGTTTTGCACTGTTTTGTAAACACAAAGCATCACAAGTGGAAGACTTGGGTCAAAGATATCAGACAGAGAGAAATCCTAAAAATTAGTCTTAATTAGCTTCATACCCTTACAGAGGTAAGAGGAATAGCTACAGGAAGGAAGAAATGGGTACAGGTTGGGCTTAAATAAGAGCCTAAATGACCTCCCTGAGATATCACCCAGCCTCAGCAGAAGAAAACATTGTGGTAAGATTTCTTCTAACACTGCAGATAGTTCTAAGAGTGATAAATGAAGACAGCAGTCAGTCTGTGAATTCACTGAGTAGACTGAGCCTTGAATTTGCCTGTACAAAATCACTTCTTTAATCTTAGATTAATGAGTAACTAACATGAAGTTAAGGCTTCTAATCAATTACAGTTACAAACATATTAGGCTTAATGGCCTTATTTCTGCTGTTAGACATTCAACTTTTTTAAGAGAGACAAGAATATTGTTAAATTTGAAAGAGAACAAAGGACAAGAAAAAAAAAAAAACCGTAGGGGAACTACTTAATTGCCATTTCTAAAAATTCCAGGTTTCAGGCTACACACCAAAAGGCATTATGAATATAACATAAAACAAGAGTCACCACAAATGAAACCAACAATGCCCAAGACACCTCAAAAAGACTGAAGCAGAAGTAATGGTGAAACAAAACATGGTAATATGATTAATTGAAACACCCCAAAGGACCAAAAATAATATTAATGTTCTTCTCATGTATTTGTTTAGGTTTTGTCTTAAGGGCAAATGAAAAATTTGGACAATATTTTGCACATAAATAAACTAAGAATTTGACACACTCTACTGCTTTACAGAAACCTGTGGAATTATTTCCATTTTTAAACCTAATTCTCAATGCTTAATAAATATAGGCATCAAAATATTTTTTCTCTATTTATTAAAGCATTCTTTAGTACTCGAGTCTTCAAATTACAGCAATAAAATGAATAAACATTTTAATTACTTCTGTTTTTTCAGCTTTAAAATACTAGCTCAGCTGCACCACTACCAAGAAATACAAGTCATCTCCCATTTCTTCTTCTTTCAGGAGAAGAAACAGGTAACCCACTCCTTACTGTTTTCTTATTTCTTGTTTCCATAACATTGCTTCAGCAGAAGAAATTTTCCAGGAACAAGCTTGTTCCTAGTCAGGATCAAACATAACTAAACCTTTTCACACATCAGGCAAAGCATTTTTACTAGAGCAGTGATAGTCCTGTTAACTACTGTGAAAGAGCACAGTAATTACCTTTGAGGAATAGAGGCTCTCTCAGGGTAATCTGTATGAGAAATAATTTTTTCTGAAATATGTATCAGTTACAGTTTAAAAAATAAGCTTTTTCTAGAACTTGGCCTGGCTGTTCCCTCCTGCTCTCAGAGCTGTGTGCTCAAGGGCAAAAAAAAAAAAAAAAAAAAAAAAAAAAAAAAAAAAAAAAAAAGAAGGACGCAAGCAAAATATTTTGCATAATCTGTGCCAGCTTTTTCACCCAAAACAACCACTGTGGGTTTTGTGTCTCTCAGAAGGCTCTTAGGAAGAGGTGGAGTCTCAATTATTAGAATAAATACCTCAATTTCTCTACAACCCAGGAATCTACAAATTCTTGGGACTAAGAGCCCACTCCCAGTTCTGAAAAGCCAGCTTCCTTACGACAGCCCCAAACTTGCACACTAACCTCGGCCAAGAGGCTCTTTAAGGAAATATTTCATTGCTGCAAGCATACATCAAAATGGCATTAAAATTCAGTAGAAGTTAGATGACTAATTCCTATCAGAACTCTGGAAAATTCCAATTAATGAGCTTGGGAACACTGAGGCTAATAAGTGAAAATGCAGTTATTTTTAATTAAAAGGCACAGCGCTAATAAGGACCGTGGGCATGACAAAGTGCATGCAAAGCAGACATCAACGAGGCAGAACTGGCCCACGTAACTCCTGTGGAGGCACAATGGCCATTGCCTTGAATCCTTTTCATCAGCACTTGACTGCTTGTTTGTTCCAGCAAATTACGTTTTGTTAGAAAATATCAGTTTCACTCCGTGGGAATGACAAAAGATCAATAAAGTCACAAACACAGGGAATGTAAAGCAGCTCCTTCAGAGCTGGGAATATGGACAGTGTGTATGACAGATTGTTTCAGTGCTGCTGGAGAATACTGTGATGTGCTGAACAGTACAGCTTTTGCACTTCCCAGCTTTTTCTAAAAGAGGAAAATCGGACCACTTCTGAAAAAGGTTTGTAGAAACACCCATATTGAAGTTTTCAGGTGGGGAACGTTCACAAAATTCTCTGCTTTTCCTCTTTTTGTTCTGTAGTGTCCAATGTGAAAACAGACCAGTTAAAATGTGTCCAACAAATTGAAAGCAAAATCAGACTGAGATGAACAAATGAAAGAACCCTGCTTGAACTGTAGGGAGTGTATTTTTGAAAACATCAAAAGTCACGCCTGTATATCTTAAAATGAAATATTGTCACAATCTCTCACAATGATTCTGGCAAGCAAAGCAGAGGGCTGGCTATAAAATATAGCAGAAAGGCACAATACTCAAGACATCTAATCTATAAATCTTGGCCCTCAATGTGATTAGTCTCTTTAGTACATAGTATATGGTATATTTACATGAGTTGTTTTAGCTACATGCAGTCTCATTTAAGAATAATTTATCCAAATTAGAGCTTGCATTGTATTTATCTCCAATATTTATCCTTGCAGTTCCAGCCATTTCCCACACATGAAAATTGCAGATGCTTTTGCACTTTCCAAGCTTTGAACTACATCTCCATTTGGTAAGTCAAACAACGAGCAGAACTTTATTTTTTCTAGCCATAGAAAATCTATTAAAATAATACATCCAATCAATCTGCCTGTGGTTTGAGGAAAAAATCTGAGAGATTGTAAATAAATTTCATTGTATAGAAGTGACATATTTTAATGCTCANATAAATTTCATTGTATAGAAGTGATGTGGGAGTTGGCCAAGATGAAGCAACTCTAAAGCTAAGGCCGTGGGCAACCCCTTTCTAATTGTGGTGAGCAGTAAAGGTTCATGGGAGTGTGCATGTTAATGAAGTTGTTCCACACAGGATTATGTTTTTGTGATTGGTCAGTTATGTTGCACAAATGCAGTTATATTCCTAGTCTGAGTTTCTGACTGGACCCTCACCCTCAGACCTACCCTATATATTGCCACATTTTCCTCAGTTCTGGCTCTTTGGTTGGTTACCCCCACGGAGTTCTCCTGGGTACTGCACACAGTTTTGGGGCACCATCTCTATTTTCTTTTATCTGCTACTGAAGTGTTCTCTTTCTGGCACCAACCATCATTCCCACTCCTAATTATTTTCTTGACACCCTCTGCCCTGAAGTCAGGGGACACTCAGAGGCATCATCAGCCTCTCTCACTGGCCCAGCCTTGGCCAGCAGCCTGTCCAGCTTTGGAGCCATCAGACTGGCCCTGCTGGACATGGTGGAAGCTTCCAGCAGCTTCTCACAAGGCCCACAGAGGAGGCCCCCCTGCTACCAAAAACCAGGCTGTGCAAAACCAGTACAGTAGTTTATGGTAAAACTGTGTTCAATTATGACATTTGCCCTGTCTAAAAAACACTGGATGTAATCCTAAATCAGTGAGGTCAGTAGTGAGGAGGTGGTTTTTGGTGCTGGGTCTCATTTATCACAATCAAATTAATCTCTAGCAATAATAATTTTACTACTATAAAACTAAAAGACATTATTTAAAACAGAAGTGTATGCTATAGATATATAAACATATGTAATAACATGTATGCATAAATGATGTGTAATGATGTAAATTAACATATAATGCAAGATGGAATTTGAACTTTGTTACCAATAACTTACACTTTAACATCTCAGTTAAAATTTATTACTGCTAATTCCCAAATCCATTTAGACATTACAATACTTGTTGAAAAACTAGTTGCTTTAAAATATTTTCTGTGGCACCTGCTGCACTATAGTCTTTCTTTCCAATGCTCAGATGCAATTAACACTAAAGAAGGCATGAAGCATCTAGGGAAATTTGTTCTTCAATGGATTAATTGCAGTGACAGAATTAGCATTATTTGAAGTAAAGTATTACCATGACTCCTAAGACATAGTCTAAGCAACAAGAATTTTAAGGGCTATTTATATAGCACTTTTCCTCTATGGAAAGTAAATAAATCCAGTTTGTTTGCAATAGAACAGTTCAGAAGAACTCAGGTTACATTTATAATATATACTACAATTACCTGAACAAACAGATGTTTCTTTTTATTGGTAACTTCTTTATAGTCAACTTCAAAATACGATTGTTCTCACTACAACTTGGTATTATTAAATCAGTTACTGCACAGAGCCAGAAGAATGCAATCCTATTTTGATGCAAAAGTACCTTTCATACCACATTAGTAAAATATAGAAGGGCATCAGTGGACTTTTTTCCTGAGCTTTTTCTTTTTAAAAAGTCAATGACATTTATCTTTGTGCAGAGATGTCTTACTGAAAAAGGTCTGAACAAATCACTCATGTGAGCAAGTCTGGATAGATTACATAGAGTAATGTTTAAGTAATAAGACTGTTTAAGTAATTACAATAAAGACACAATCTATTTTGTAACATCACACAGGGTGATCATTGGAAAATACTTCAGTGTTAAGAATAAACTAGATTATTTGGCTTGGGGCTTTTTTAAGGGTGTAATACTCTGTGGGCAGTAGCAGCTGGCAATAGCAGATACTCCTGGATGGTGCAGTTATGTGAGTTTCACAGGCAGAGTGCTTTACAAACATCCAATAACATCCTATGTGTAAAGGATATCTCAACAAGAGCTGCAGGGAAGGTCACACTGCCCATGTAGGAACAGACAGGAAAAATAACCTATTTACAGTGCTTGGTGGCAATACTTCAATTCAAATGAGCAACAAAAAATTCCTCAGGGAATTTAAAGTATCTGGATGAAGTTTTTATATAAATTAGGTTAAAGGGAAAGAAGTTAGCATTTTTCACCAATGGATACAAATTAAAATCATCTTCAGCAGCTACACTGGATGCTAAAGGTGCTCAGGGTATACCAGCTGAGTTTCTAGCATTCTGTTGCATTTTCTAGCATTCTGTTGCATTTTCTATGTCCAGCAGCTTTCCCAGGAAAATAATTTTGTACAAGACTGGGTAATTATGCAAAGATAATCAGACAACAGTAAAGAGAATACCACTACTTTCATTAGCTCATAACTATACTATACACTCCCATGAATTATATATTTTAGGGATCTTTGTTCCATTTTTGAGTGTTTCACAAAAAAATTGGAAAAAAGTACACTAAAATCCTGAGAGTCAAACCAGAGCCAGAGGTTACACATAAGGTAAAGGAAAAGCATAAGTATTTTTAAAATGTTTTCTGAGTCCTCTTTCCACATACACAAAGTACTTGGCAAGTCTTTTCTAGGGAAAGACTCTAGGAAAGAGTCTATTTCCCTTCAGAACAGAGTCAGCACAGTGACAGAACACTATAATTAAAGGGATTACTACTATTATTATCATTATTATTACCTTCTTTGCATCACTATAGAACACTCTGGTATTCTCTGATTAGTACACAAGGAAAATAATATTGGAGTCTTTGTGCAGGGAGAAAGGCACATATGTAATAATGAGGTGTATTACAGAGTGACTTCACTACAATTACACTGCAAATCAGCCCTGAGCCTCCTAAAGACAAAGCACTCAGACTCCATGGGTGGCTGGATCACTCACAGGTGTCTCCTGGAAACTGTGCTGCAAGTGGCCATTGCTTGGTCCAGAGAGAGAACTAAGTACACCATGATCTTGCAGCTATGCATGATGCAACTCTAACAACTGCAGAAAAGACTATTTTAATGAAAATATGGGAAAAATACATGGTAATAACTAGAGCTGATGATTGTTTTGGGAGACTTACATGTCCAGGAAGAACAATTTGCTAAATTAAGTCCTGAGCACCTTGTAAAAGAGGAGGAAAATTGAGGGGTTTGTACTTTTTTCTTTCTTTAAGCCATAGGAATTCATATGCTGGTTATTGCTCCTAAAGGGATCAGAGCATGCTATAGAATAGGAATTATCAAATTATAGATTTCAACTTTCCAGAGGCAGAGTCAATCTCCAAGGTGTCAACATACTTTACAACCCGCTGGGGTCTTTAGATGGCAGCACAGCATATTAACAATCTGCTTGTCTGTTTTCCTTATAGGCAACAAATCTGCTTTTGCTTTCCTCAAACAGGGTTAAGACTAAAGCAATTACAAGAGCTGCATCACTTAATTTTGATGAGCTCTTCCATCAGGCTGAACAGGCCTTCATGTGCTTGGGAGATGTGATTCCTGAAGGTATAGGGCAGGAGGTTTGCTAACAAAACAACAGCTGCATCTCACTACTTAGGTTAAACACCTGAGCATCACAGATGCTAAAAATGATTTGGGGCAAGCCAGTGATTCTGGAGGCTCTGTAGGATTGTGTTGAAGAAAATATACTGAAAAGGAATTCACTGTGGCTGTCCTGGATAATTTTGAAATTCATAACACAAAGTCCTGACTAGAAAAAAATATTTCTAGCATTTTTAAACCCAAATGCTTATACTCAGTCTCCATAACCAGCAACTGCCTTTCAAAACAACATTTGGGTAAACCTGTAATTATGAATGGAAAAGTACAACTGACACATGGTCTCAATGCTGCTGCCTTTGTTCCTTTTCCATCTCATTTTTCCACAGATGGATGCTGATGGGAGAGGAGGAAGAATAAGCTGTTGGTTTTACAGCTCCTTGCAGTGAAATTCAATCAGTAATAAGAGCCTGTACTGGAAACAGAACACGTAGAACTCCTACTGCCACCTTCCCAAAGAACCCAACCATTTCCAACCACTGGGACATAGGGGGGCAAAGTGCATGGCAAGTTCAGTTCTTGTTTGGGAACTGCCAAGTTGCTCCAGACACAACTCTTGAAAACTAATCTGGGAGGAATTTTCCTGCCATAGTGACTCATGTTCTTATGAAATTGTTTTTACAATTCTGATTTCTCAGATGGTCTGAAAAGTAACTAGTCTTAGTGTCATTTGGTGCTGCATGAACAAACATAGAAGATACTACAGAAAAATTAAAAGGAAGATGGCAAAAGCAATTCTCAAGATGTAGTGAAGCCACCCTTCCTTCTCCCACTAGCACTGCTGTGCACAAACAGGTGAGTATTTCATGTGCTGAAACTCCAGAGATTAAAAGTGTTAACTTGGCACTGCTGTATTTCCTGATTGACTTACACCTGCTGAAATACAGACAGACTTCTTTATTGCCCTCATTGCCAAAGGAAGGCTCAGATGTGTTATTTCTGCTAGTGACTCAGTCCTGTTCAAGTCACATCTGTGTCCCTGCTGATGCACCTCTTACACACACACTCCATGTCTCTCTGCACTGAGGTGCTTCCCGTGCATGGGGACAGAGAGGACACCCAGCAGTAAATACATCATAAGGTGAGTAGATGGTTCTGCTCTTGCTGTTATACTCACACCAGAACTGGACTTCTACCACTGCATTTCAGTCACTGAGTGGAATCTGACTGAACAACAATTAGTTAAGAAAGAAGAGAAGCATTTCAGCTGGAAAAGACCTGTAAGATTACCAATATATACTAATGAGGCGTATTACAGAGTGACTTCACTACAATTACACTGCAAATCAGCCCTGAACCTTCTAAAGACAAAGCACACAGACTATGATATTTATTTTTTGCTCAACTTCCAGAAATTTAAATATATACAGTTCTAGGTATGTAAAATTGCTGAGAGAAAGCATTATTGCCCTCTCAAATGAGCAGGAAAGAAACTTGGCCATAATTAAACAGTTTCTGCAGGCAGTCATGGGAATCTTCTCCCATGTGCTAATGCTGGCAGCCTTTACATCACAGTTCTTTTCCTACAGAAGGATTGAGACATTATTCTTTATTTTTCCCTAGGACTCCTAAACCTGTGACAGAAGAGAGAAAATAAAAAGGGGGGGAAAAAAGGGAAGTGTGGCCCTCCTTACACCCTCTTTGTTTTTCATTGCCTACAAACAAGTCCCTCCCTCTGCCAGCAGAGCAGTTCAGCCGTGCTACTCCACTCCCCCTTTATACAGGAACCTATGAGCTACTGCTCTACCCCACCATTCTGATTTACATATTCCAGCTAGGAAAAGCAGATAAAATCAAAGCTCTATTCATTCTGAATCACTCCATGCATGCTGAGTTCAGGGACGAATATGATGTGTGGGCAACATTGCACACAACTATCCTCAACCAACACCTATTTCTACACCTAAATCCTTATCTAGCAAGGGAAATTCACATTTACTCATGTCTCACTTCTTGCCTGAATCCAAGATCCAGTGCCTTTCATGTCACAGATAGATGGGAACATTTAATAAACAAAGTTCACGCCTGTGAAAATCAGACAAAGCATGGCATAAACAAATAAATGAGCCATAGAGTCAAGCTCTTATCTCTTAATTTTCTGCATTACCTTTTGCACCTTTATCCTGGAGACCAGTTTTGTTTTCAAACACTAAGTCTCTCCAAACTTGTTTGCAATCAAAATACGATGCACAAAGAGCTTCTTGCTACTGATACCATGTCTGTGCTCATCCCTCCAGTACAAACTGCCTGTTTTACCAATCTACCTGTTTGTCCTCTCTTCAGTATAAAAATAAAACCAAGGTGGGTCAGAACAACCCTTGCTAGAATGCCATCTCATGCCCCCATCTCATCTGAGGCTCTCAAATTTTGGCATCTCTAAATTTCAGTTGCCTCTTTTTTTTAATGCAAAACTCAATGAAACTAAAAGGCAATCTCATTACAGTATCATGGGATAACAAAATAAATTCTTGCCCTACTTCAATTAGAATGTGAATCCTACTGAGTTTAATTATCCTGTCTTATTATAAATTTGACAATAAGGACAACCTGCCACAAATACACATTTTTTGTTTGTTTTCTAGGAAAAGCTGTCACGGTCCATTTGCATCTCAGATTCACATGACAATGCACTCTGTGATTTAAACTTTGTTTTGTGAACTCATTAAGAAATTCAGCAAACAAGCCTGACAAACTGGGGCTCACCCCCCTTTGATCCAGACTGCTCTGTCACATAAATTTCCTTATTCACCACTCCAGTTCTGAGGTCAGCCACAGCCTGGGCAGGGGTGGGGCAACAGCTACAACAGCTCAGGGGTTTTTGTGGCTATAACATTTACTAGAGTAGGACAGCATTTACCAGAAGAGAATATTCATATTTACCAGAAGAGGAGAAAATTCACTAGAATTGTTGTATTTATCATTTTATTAGAGGGAGCAAAAATTATCTTCTCATATTTGAATCCTACCACTTAGTAATTTCCATGTTAAAATGTATGATTTTATGGTTTAATGTGTTCCCCACAGCACTCCATTGATATAATTCTCCTGCTTCTAAACATAATTAAATGTCATAGATGCAGCCAATTTAGAAATATTCTAAATGTAAGAACATTTATAACATTCTATATTATATCCTTATTGAAATTTCATTATTCACAGCAGTAATAATTCATTTACCTGCTTTTTTTTCAATATGTTGATTAACAGAGAGCTGAATTTGTAGCTTCATAAACAGCAGGGCAGTATGTGTACACTAGGCAAAACAGCAGTAATGTGTATACTAGACATGAAAAATAATTTTAATATTAATCTTTTTACCCTACAAATATGGCAAAACATGAGAAGTTATACTTATGCTTTTCCAATCCAACCAGTAAATAAAAAAATTGTTTTAATTTGAACTGCATTAAAAAAATCCTGCCATTCCTCCTGCAATTCCTCTCAATTAGTACCCTCACTAATGGATTCAGCAGTCCCTTAAAAGCAATTAAATGGGGAAGTGTTACAGAAACAACTGTTTTCATTTGCAAAGCATTAGAATGGACCTGCAATTTTCCTACAAACAATATTTGGCAAAAAGAATTCTCTTAAGTATAACAGAACCTGAACAAGCAATGTGTGTGATAATACAGGACAAACCATATTACTGTCTCAAATAGGAAGCAATATTAAGGAGTAATAGAGATGGGAAGTAATAAGAACTTCTTTTGGAAAGAAGTTTCTAATAAGAAACTCTGAGTATTCTAATTCAACTTCTATGAGTATTTAAATCACTTAATAATGTGCTTCCTATTCTTGTTTAGTTGAGCTAAAGAAAGAAATTATGTAAGAAATTTAATGTTTGGGGAGGGGGTCAGACTACTTATTTGATTTATACAGCATATCAATATAAATTAACCCAGTAAATCTCTAGACAGATTTAAATGCACATTTAATGATCATAGCTAAATATTTGCTTTTCTTTTAAATGTTTTATGTATATTACATATGATTTTCCTCCACCTTTTTCCTCTGTTCATGAGCTTGTATGGTAGATTACAAAAAGCAAATATAGAGAAAATTAGGGAAAGAAAGCATGAAAGAGAAAGCAGAGAAAAGTGCCTTTTTTTTTTCCTTTTGAAAACAACAATTGATGCAAATCAACAAATACAATTTAAAAGCCCAAAACAAACCATGAAACAAAGCAAAAATGGATGTTTTCATTTCAGTAGAGGCAGGAACACCAAACCAATCCTCAGATGAATCAGACTTCGGGGCTACTTTGGGTTGAGAGCCCTGATCCATGGTAGCACGATGCTGAATGAAGATGTCTCTGCAGGATGCACCCAGTGCTGGGTCCAGCTCCAGCATCCTCCTGAGCACAGTGATGTGAGGGTGCAGCCCCAGGGCCAGTGGCTCAGCCTGACAACAACTCAGTACAAAACACACTGCTGACTTAACCCTTCTGACATGAAATCTCAAAGCAAAAAGAAATTATTTCCGTGTGTGCTTTAAACAGATCGTTATGGCACAGAACACAAAGCTGCAGGGTTTTAGCCTAGGTCAACAAAACCTCCCCATGACTCAGGGTGTCAATAGCACAGAGATCCACTGAGCACCACAAACCAGTCCAGTGTAAATTCTGATCCTCTGCTTGCTGTTCCAGTTACCTCACTTACAAACCCTCATATTGCACATATCCTACACAACTGTTTCCTTGGTATCACCCGTATTTCCACATCTTCACACATCCAAACATCCAAGCCATGCCTGTTTCTGCCAGGGTTCCTTCTCCCGTGCTGTGGGGCAGCAGTGCAGCCATTTCTCAGCAGTACTGCAGCAGCACAACTCCAGCCCAGGCCCTGATGCCATCTCCCTGAGTCAGTGGAGGATCAGCCCTGCTGCTCTCTATTTTCTGTGCAGTGGTTCAGGCTCACTGCATCCCTGAGGAAATGCCTGGATCCACTGCTGCCTGCTCCTAAACCTCCCCTCTGCCAGCATGAAGTTAAGGTGACATGGAAGGCCTACTGAGCTGTGATATATTATGTGATTTCTTGTTAATGTAGGGAGTCTGAAGAGCAGAGCACATCTTCCACCTTCAGCTAAAGCTGTGCTGCCCAACCACAGAACATTTTCTAATTCTCTGTGCAGTCAGGTCTTGTTTACGCACACAATGTGTTTATAAACACCATGAGACATCATAATGACCAGAATTAAGGCAACAGATAGTCCAAAAAACTGTGATTTTTAAAGGAGAAAATTATGAGGATGTTTTAGGAAATTGTATGCTACATTTCAAATATAACATATGGACTTGGTGTTTAAAGCCCCTAATGAGCTTCTAGCAGTGTTCAGACTCAAGACCTTGCTAATCCCATTTTCTGCCTCTAAGAACCAGTGATGACAGAGACCACTTGGAGTGAGTTCCAAGAAAAAAAAATACCCTGGCCCATAATAATATATTTATATTTTTAGTTGCAAAAATCCCTCTTGCAACCATACTTCATAATCCTAATTAATTAAAAAAAAAAACCAAAAAAAACCAACAACCATCCCAAAGAATTTACAAGTATTTCAGCAACATGAACAGTGAATTCCTCTCCAAGAAGTAATAAAGACAAATGAGCTGCTGAGGAACACAAAGGTAAATAGAACTGAAAGCAATGAACTTAAATGAAAAGGGAAAAAAGATTCTACTTCATCCAGGGAAGCAAAGTGACAGTATTGAAATTCAGGGAACAAAACCTGTGGAACATAGGGAGAACTATTTAAAAAAGTACATAAATCAATATCAGAGCATGTAAATCAGGTAGGAGTAAAGAAGGTGGAAACCAGGAAAAATAATCTACTGCTAATAAAAATACATTTGAAATACATGACAGCTAGTTGGAAAAAAAAGCCATTTAGCTATTTTAGTTTGTGAAAAGGACTACATGATGTGAAGTTTGCTGATGAATGGACAGATCCCATGAAAGAACTGTGCCAGCTATCATTGCCTGACTGCTCTTCAGCTGTGCTTCCCAACAGGGAGAGCACCGTCCTCTGCAAAGATCCCCAAATATTGATTTCTGAGAGAAATAAAAGGCATTTTCTCAGGTAAGCACCTCATAATTCAGCATAAAACAGAAAACTGCACTCTGAAAATGGCTCCACTGTTTACTCAGAACTGTGAATTCTGTGCTGGTTTCAAGTGGTTTGGATTTAGGCAAAAGTGTAGAACAAGGCAGGAAAAAGGGAACAGACCTGTGAGAGAGCAAGGAATTACCCAGATAGATCAATTCACTTATGCTGTCTCAGTTTTGGGGTTGTATTGGTTGGTTTGAGGGGTTTTTTTCCTACCAGAGATGTGTCACCTAAGCAAGTACCACTATCTTCATCAGCGAGGTCTCAGGTCTCTGAGCCAAAGGTTTGGAGTCAGATTTGGAGAGTTTCACAATGAACAAGTCAGTATTCAGTATTTGCTACCTAACCCTCTACCAAGTGTGGTCAGGGGTCACTTTGGGAGAGAGAGAGAGCCTGAGTACCTGAGTGGAGCCAGAATGAACCCCAGAGCCCTGGAGCATGTGTCTGTGTGCAGCACAGCTGGAACCACTGTGCTGACCCACTGGCCCTCCCTCCCAGTCACAGCACCTCCCTCCCCTGCAGAGCAGGGAAGTTGTTTCACCTGTGGTGCCTGACATTAGAATGTTCTGGCATCAGCTCCATTCAGTCTCCATGCTGACAACTTGGCCTCAAGACAAGCACAGCTTAGAAGTACACCTCTATGAGAAGGCACCAAGGTTTTTTGGACACTACAGTGCTTGTTATGATTTAAGACACATGGAATCCTTCTCCTTTCATGAGTTTTTTCACTTTTACAACTGGTCTTCTGGGTAACTTGAAGACAACTGGACAGTTTCCAGAGTTATATTTCAACTCCAGGGTTTTGAACAGATACAGTAAATTAGTTCTAGAGAGACCTAAGAATTATTAAAACATAATAACTACTTCATCAATCCTTGGGAAAAAAAAATCTCTTGATGCTAGTTATCCTATCATTCACCTACAAAAATCTCTTCAACAAAACCAAGCTGAGATTATGGCCTGAGGTGCAACACAGTTCTCATTTAAGAAATCATTACTCTTAATTTTGAAAAGTCTAAAGGCTATTAGCAAATACCAGTGCATATGAATGGCAATATCATAATTTTCTGTGATATGGATGCTATGGTATATAAAACACTGAAAAATTTCAGAGTAGCTCTTTACAATATATGGTCTGCACTTATCGTTCTTACCCAGCTTCTGTGCTAGCATGATTTGGAGTTCAGCTCAGTCACAACATCAACCTGACAGAATGTAATTACAACTCAGATTATATCTGGCAAATATCATTTGTATTCAAATCAGAAAAATGTATTCTTTCTCATTTCAGAATCTGGCACCATAAGGACAGTGGCATTTGCAGTACTGTCAGTTTTTGAGAGACTTTCTGACTGCATTGATGTGTCACATATGTAGAACAGAATTCTGTATTCTTAGAGACTATAAACTAAATTACATTTAGTTTGCTTGTTGATAGGAAACCCTAAGGTGGGAACCCACCTTTCCCTCCACCACATTTTCCATCTATAAGCTAACAACTATTTATTATTTATAACAGAGCTATTAGCAATGGAGCAAAGTATTTTCATGCATATAACATCCAGCTGATAAACAAATGTGGGGTTTTTTTTTAATCCAGCAGTTTTCAAAATAACATTTACCTTTAAAAAGGACACTACAAAAAGCAGGCCAGATAATTGTTTTCCTACTCAGTTTTTAATCCAGAGCAATTCTAACATTCACTGCAATTTCTGCGAGTTCACATAACAGTAATTGAAATCAGAATCTGGATTGGTTTTTCAAATACAACAGTTGTTTGTTCAGCTGGTCACACATTTGGAAGTAATTTCTAGTGCTTTAAAATCATGTCAAATGGATCCATCTCCCTCTCCTGCCTCTGATAGAATGAAATTAAATTTTCTGTAACTGAGAAAGTGACCAATCCTGCAACTTCCTGTGCATTTTCAGAGAAGTTATCCATGCCAATCTTCTAAAAGCTGAATAGATTTTTTCCTACACTCACATTAACTAACTGATATACTTGTAGCAGCTACTCTGCTTTGAAATTAGAACAGGACAAGAACAATAATCTTGTTTAGTTTAATCATTACAACATCAGTGTCTGGCATTACCCCCCAGAATAAAACATGTCTGAAGAAAGTAGTCAAGGAATTCCCAAGCATCTATTTATAACATATTTGTAAAATAAATCCATACAGATTTTACAGTTAGCCTGAAAATGTGGTGCTGAAACACCCTATGTGACCTATGCTGCTGAAAGTGCACAAGGAAGGCATCAGTGGAAACCAAAGTTTGAAAGAAAACACTTGCTCAGGAGGAAGTTAAACTGGAACATGTGGCGTCCATCAGCAAAGGCTCACAGCCATCCCAACTCCTTCCATAAGGGATTTTCTCCTGTAAGTGGGATTAGCAGCTCATTTCCACTGTTCTGCTATTAAGTCAGCCCCCAGAGGAGCTCAGCATCACAGAGGGTATCCATGGCTTTTTTCCCTGAAAGGTGCCTGGCAGTGGTTTCACAGTTACCTAAGATAAATGTCTGTATGCCACTGTGGGGCCAGCATGCTGCTTTTAAGACCTGTTATTGGCTTCACTGGAAGTCTTCTGGAAACAGCAGGAGATTCTACAGTTTCCTAAAGGTTTACATGAATTAGAATTACCTGAAATACCATCCAATAGCCAAAACCCACAACCTATAAAGTATGCAAAGGTAAACTGAGGAACAATGAAGCTGGAATGTTAAGTTACTCATCAGAACTTACCCAGAGTTCGTAGAACTTCATGTACCCAGAACCTCTCCCCAACACAAACACTCAGCCCTGCCCCAGGCACCTCCACAGCCCCAGTTTAGACAGGAGCCTGCAGCTGCCATCACACCACTGCTGGTATCCATCACCAGCCAGACATGCTCCTCAGGGTTGAGTCATGATGGATTTAATGTCCACTGGAAGCCCCTGAGGCTGACCTCCCTCCATAAACGTCAAGGCAGAATTGTATAGCTGGATTTGATGCTCCTTCAGGAATACTGGAATCACTGCTCACGAGCCAGGCCTCCTTGCAAGCCCCTCAGCCAGCAGCTCACATGGCTGGTGACATCTGTTCATCGCAGCATCTTGAACCCAAGGGCAATATCCAGAGCCTGCCCTTCCAGCAGGACACAGCAAGGTGCAGCAGATGTTTTACATTGATTCATGCAGGAAAAGCTCAACAGGTTTGGTATTATTTGTTCAACGCTCCCATGCTGCTCACGAGATACTTACAGAGTCTGTGTCCTCTCACAGCTTCATAATTCTCAAATATTTCTTTTCTTGCCTATTTCACCCCCTTGTACAGCATAATCAACAATTACACCTGAGGAAACAATGCTGCATCATGTTTTTTTCATTTCAGGCTGTTTTCAACCATCCCTTTCACTGTTTTCGTGGGATCACTGTAACTGTGCAATAGCAAAGAAAGGCTAACTTCATAGAAAGTTCTGTTCCACCTCTTGCAAGAGCCAGAAAATTCCGTATTTCCCACTTTGTGCATTTGGTGTAACAGACATAAATTAAAGACATAAAATGATAATGAAGTAACATTACAGATGTTATCTCACACACGAGAGAAAACAAAACCCAAAAGCCTATTGTTATTCACAATTGGTGGTCAGTTAAAAAAGAGCATCTGACAGCTCCAGCTGAAAACAGCACCAAAGCTGAAAAAACTCAAGTGATTCGAAAGAAAGGCTTTGAAGTTAGTGAACTGCAGAGTCAGGATCTTATTCAGCAAGATGCAGGAATACATGCCTAACTTCAAACATCTAAGTAGGCCAGCTTAATTTATTTGCATTATGGCACCTTTACATAAAAATGCAAATGAGAATCAGATACATCTACTTCAAAGAGTACCTCCTGAAAGTGGAGTCTGAAACTAGCTGGGTTCAGAACTGAATTACACACACTTTATGGCCATGTGAAATCCTAGGAAGGTACTGCCTTACACTTCAGTTCCAGGCAAGGTTATTTAGTGTTATTTCTTACGAGCACTTCATTTGCACATTTCTGGACCTCTCAGAAGATCATAGACTTCCACCCGAGTAATGAGGCAGCCTGAGTTCAAGGTGGTGTAATATGAGATTACATTTCCACAAAGCTCTTGGCGTGGGGAAAAAAAACCCAAAGTAGTTAAATGCAAAAATGATATATGAATATGAATTATCAGATGCTTCTGGTCTGGAAGGATGCTTATTTTAACAGAGCAGAATCTTTGCATTGTTCAGAAATTTAGAAAACAATAGCAACACATAAAATATTATGAAGCAGAGCTCCAAGTGGCAAAAAACTCAATTTGTGGATCTGTGTAAGTACCATCAGCTATGAACATGTGTCTGTGTCAAACTGCAATGAATAGGAAGATATGATTTCAGTTTACAAGAGGTTATGAATATTTGATAGAGACTGCTCTACTACCTTAATGAAATCCTTCAGGGACATAAAAATACAAAGTTAGCTCAGGGTGGTATCTCAGCAACACGGTCAACTTAAACCTAAGGTGGTATTTGTTCCTCAGTGCAGAACATAAAATGAATTGCTCAGTACAAATAGTTTTATAAGTCAATGAAATTAGCTTGTAGACTGTTTTAAAAGGTTTTGGCAGTAAGATAAGTTTACTAGTGCCAGTAACTTTGGGAGAGCACAGCACTCTAAGGGTGCTGATGGCATTATATTTCCCTCCTTTGCCACTGGTGAGGTTCTAATGGGATTGTCTAATAAAGACATAAAATAACCTGATCTAGGAGTCTAGTCTGTGCTTCACAGGGTTTAGTAATTTCTCAGAAGTGTTGCAAGGACAGCCTAGATAATGGGAAAGTTAGAATAAATTAGGAGACAAAAATAAATTTGTGCAGCATGTACACTGTGCATAAAAGGCAGACAAGTTTGAGGGGAAGTCTGTTAACTGGAAAACTGCAACAGCCTGCATGAACTCTCCTACTCTGCATCCTATTCTGCTATATTTATCATGTTTTTTTACAACTTTTTAATTAAAAAAAAAATTGTTCGGATTGTAGAGTCTTATGCTTGAGTTTCAAACAAATAATTTAAAATCACAACTGCCTTCTTCTACTTTTCTATGCATTTTCAATATATAAAGGAGCAGATCTTTTCATTTCTTTACTGTCCCACTGTTTCCTATACGTATTTGTAAAAGACACACTAAAGAATAGAGTCTTTATATCATCTTTTTTCAACTAGTCATTTCTCATACTGCACATCAGGTTTTCCTCTTAGTCCTCTACTCATCTACTTCCTTATTCAGTCAGAGTTTTCCCTTTTGTGAGTTTGCAGTGAGCCTCACTGGCACAATGCAAAGATGGGCCTCAGTCCTACAGACACTGAAATGATACCTTTCAAAAGACAAGTGCTATTATTTATATTACTTTTTGGGGGAGTTTGAAACACAGTTTAAGCTAATATATATTTTTACTGAATGAATGTATTAAGAAGGTAAGAAGAGAATCATGTATTCATTGCCCTCTCCACTCAGAGTGGAGAACACAAAAATATAGGCAAGCCTAAAGAAATATTCCCAGCAGTTTTTGGAGGATTGGCATTTCAAATAAATTTACTGTGCCTTCCAAAGATATAATTCTGTATTTAGCACACTACTGGCTGAAAAAGTACTTCAGGGCATCTTCGTTCCATCAGGCGTTCACAACTTCAGTGATTTCATCATCTTAGAAGCCCTCTCAAAATACATGTTTTGCTAATTAAGATGCTGGATTTCTATTGTGCATTTATAAAACAATTATGAAATCTTTATGAATTTGTTTTGATGCTTAACATGACAGTTAAAATCCTTATAAATGTCACTACTTGTCTGTGTACTGAGAAATTATAACTACCCAGCTCAGCAGTATCTGCATGTCGTGACTGACCAATCCCTCTTCCTCTAATTTGAACTATTTTCTTCATTCAGCTAGTGCACCTTTTTGTCCCCCACTCTCATTTTTTTTCATGCCTGTACTGTTCTCCAGTATTCACGTCTTCTCTTCTTGCAATGATATTTAGACATCTGTCAAAATCCAGGGGTTTTTTGCAACTTTGCTTTGTACAGCAACAAGACTTGTGCAGCCTACCTTGCATTCACAGACCTAAAAATGCTGTGTAGGGTATTCTTGATCCCTCTTTACTGCATGACCCAATCTGCACATTAGGACTTGCTTTTTTTCTCATTCTACAGCTGTAAATGACATTATATTTTCCCTATATGTGCTTTCAGTGAAAGTGAGTTCAGATGCTGAATGGACCCAGGGAAGCTCAGATGCAAACATTAGACTTGGCTCTGTTGTCACAGCAATAACCCTAAGCCCCCTAAATTATCCCATTTTTAATGTTCACTGCAACCCAGTGTCTCTATCTTAGCACCATATTCTCCAGTTCCAAGCAGTCAGCAATGGAGCTACTCTAAGCTATAGAGCTGTCATTTGATGTCATCTGATTAAAGGTTGTTTGTAAAAACCCCATGGACTGCACATAACAGCCTCAGAGCACAACTGAAAACTGAAACTCCTCCATCGTCAGCAAGCAGGCCCTACTGCAGTGCAGTCCCCCTGCAACAAAAGGACTGAAGCAAGATCTTCCTCTTTAACAATCTGCACTGCCTAAGTACTGTAAAGGCAGCCTTGGGACCTCAGTGGTGCTGCTCTCAACACGTCTCAGGTTCATTAAGGCTGGCAAAGAGCTGCTGCAGAGCTGTATTGCTAATTCAGGGCTGGCAGTGGTACTTCTGTCACATACTTAACGGAAAGCTGCACAGAAAAGGGACCATTCAGACTTGTGATGAAATGAAATGGCCCCATTCAGTGATTTCATTTGCCATTAGCTGAGGAGATGCCTCTCTCAGATTAGAGATTAGTTAACAGAATGTTTGTTCTGCAGGCATTTATGACCTCAGCTATCCCTACGCACATAAATGTTTGACCAAAACTTTGAGCACTACTAAAATGCCAATCTAAAGACTATAACAATCAAAATGAACAAGAACTAGAGACAAGAGAACACAGAATAATATATAAGATGATTCTGGAAGGATTGCGTCACAGCAGCATAAAATCAGTTCAAGTCATTCAAGTCTAAAGGTTCTTCTCAGGATCATTTCATGAGTGTTTGCCAAAACATTCATTTGTTGACACATCAGAATGGAATCATTTATCATCATGTATCATCATCATTCACTTCTATTCAAAACAGAACTATATATTAGGGGACAACTGATCTCACTCATATCAGATTTGCATTTCAGAACTCCGAACCTTTAACAAAGAAGCAAAGGCCAAGGAATACACTGGCACAGAGAGCAACAGAACATGGAAGGTCTTTGAAAACTAGAGGTGAGCCACATGTCACAGGCCACAACTAAAATGTTCTTCTTGGCACAAAACAAACAGAAATAAGTGGCTCTAATCAAGAATTTGTTGACTGTGCAACTGACAACTTTTTCTCTGCACGTTTGATTTCAACAGGTAAATCTTGCAGGGTTAACTGTGGTAATTGCTACATCCTAAACCTTTTCTCCAAGGCATAAAACTTTAGCTACCTGCATTGTATAGAAATAGTAGTGTTATTACATATAATTCACTGCTGATTCTATTTGCAAGTATATTTTGAAACAAAAAAGTTCAGCAGTGTCATAAGGACTGTTCACAAAAGAAATTTGAAAGTCCCAATGCTGCTCTGAACAGTCTGTGTCCACCCAAATAATTTGGTAATATCACTGAAATAACACAAGACAAACACAAACATTGCCAAGAGCTGGCTGAGACCCTCTTTGATCCCTTTGGGAATTGCCTCCACAACAGAACAGCACTTGGATTCCACCCCCCAACTTCATTCTTGCTTTCCCTGGTAGGCACTGTCACACTCTGGCTCAGCAATAAGCTTAGGGTTAGTCTGTTGTCATCAAAAGAGAGATTCTTTCAATACTTGCTAAGACTAGTCATGTATAAAAGCAGAGTGCATTACTGTAACTCATAAGAGTTTATTTCATATGCAATTCTCCTACACAAACTCCATCACACTTGTGCTAAATTACTGTTCTAAGAGCTGCAATTGCTAAAAGATCAAGTGATTGGATGTATCAATCCTTTATAAACAACAAAAACAGAATCCCAGCAAAGCTTTGATTGAGTTCAGAAGCCTAAGTTTACCTCCTAAACCTTATTTAATAAACAGTGTCTGAATAAGATCAGTCACACTCTTGCCCCGGTCATGATCAGTGATACTTTGTCCCTCACAGTTTACTGAGCTGTTTGGTAAATAACCTACCCACAATGGTAATAGTTTTGCTCTGTTTAAAGCCACCTGGCCTGAGTGTGCTATAAATACCTACACATCAACTATTCAAATCTTATGGCATTTCTCTTGGTTCCATTTCAAACTATTATTGTTTCAGAAAAAAGTTCCATAAACTAACAAACAAACAAAAATCTCAGCCTGATCCTTTTCTGGAATTCTAATCTGTGATGTAGATACGAATGGGCAGGATTTTAAAAACCTAATTCTTTTATATGATGAAACCTCTTTGTTTATCCCTTGCTAAAATATTTCAGTGCAATTTATTCTATACAATACCAGCACACACCAACAAATAAAACATTCTTTTCTTTCTCCCTTGTGTCAGAGTGCAAGGCAAGCACCCACAAAAGCAGATCATCCATTTTCATCTGATGTTTTCCTCCTTTTAAACATTCATAACTAAAGATAGGTAATAGAACCATTTTTTGCCCAGGCAATAGGACAACAAAAATACGTAAACCATAACATCACTTGATCTATTGCTGGATTTTTGCAGCACCAACTCAGGAAAACAAGGCAAAAGCACTGGCAAGAGTCCAGAAGATTTCAGTGTACCTTTAACAAGAATGGCAGTGACTGACATCAGCTGAGCATTTATTCCACTCTTTAAGAAGAGATTAGCCAGGGCAAGAGCAAACAAATCTGCCCATTTTCAATTGATTCAGCCTTAATTAAGAAGAATGAGATAAAGACAAGTGCATCTGATAGCACCCTATATTATCCTTTCATATGAATTTTGGTCTTAATTCAGTTTTGAATGCTGTAATAACCTATCTGATCCCCCTGAGGACTCCCCTTGTCATTTGTCAAGTTCAGTGCTTGTCTGACAAAAGCCTGCAGAAGATATTGAATAAACAATCATGAAAACGAGCAAACAGATAGAGATTTATGAACATAATCCACAGAAGAGGAGATCTTCCAGATATGCCATTCATTAGAGCTCTGCATAAAAATTCCACTGAACTTCAAGGAACAATTCTGATAACTTTAAACTGCAGGGAAGCAAGGGGCTTCACCATTTGTGGTGCATTACTGGAACAAAAAAGCTTCTTACACACTTACTAGATACTGAAGGATAACAAGGAAACCTCACTTTGATCAGTCACTGGTGACAAAAATAAAGCCATATTGATGTGATTAAAAGGCAAATCCAGTACAGCTACATTTATAATTGTGTGCATGGACACAGTTTTGGAAAACACTACACTACTGACAAACTGAGAACCAGTTTCAGATGGAGCTAACAAATAATACAACAGGAATAAGTTGTCATAACATTTATCTATAATATAAATATGTAAACCATAAACATGTAGAAAGGAGAAATAGAAAAGAACAATAGAAGCCAGTTACTTACACTTGCACTTATTAAGGTATCACAAACAGCTCCAGTGTAGTTCGTTTCATCAGAGAGTAACAATCATCCCAACTCTGTATTTTTTGATTCCTTAAGCCCAGTTGCTCAGCTCAATTTCAAGGAAGATGATACACTCACAGAGTTACCTAACCTCCAGAGTTTGAAACAAAATAGTAAAGTTTTTTTTCTAGCACATCAGTGACATTCATGAATTTAAACAAGGATTAGAAATTGAGCTGGGATCCAGATTTGCAACTGTACACAGACTTAATTCTTGTTTTGTTCTTTAATTCTTAATACTAGTTTTCCATACTGCAGGCATTTGTGTAACAGCAGGCAAGAGCCATGCCAGCTGCACTGTTTGCTCAGAAGGCAGAGAAGGAGCTTTCTGCACCATTTTGTCTCTCAGCCTCTGCCTATGTGCCTTCATTTCTCTTCCCAGAAATAGTCTCATGCCTTTCAAAACTGATGGCCAGTGGTGTGGTGGGGAACTAAGGGTTGAGGAACAGACAGGTTCCCAAAATTTACTGTACATTATCAAATAAACAGTGCCATATTTTTAATTTATTATAATGTTTGTTATACTTCGTTAAAGCTCTCAGATCCCTCAGATTTATAGGATTAGACTGCACATACATCTGTATCTCACTGAGCAAATCATTCCAAGAGAGACACAAGAGACAGTTCCTTGCGTAAAGCTCCTGAGAGTCAAACATTTAACAGTAACAGGGGATAGCTTAAAGCCTCACTGGACCATCCCTCATCCCATACAGAGGAACTTCCAGATTATGAAGCATTCTTTAATGATCTTTGGAGGAAATTAGGTAATATCAGGCTCTGCTACTATCTGCAAGGATGTGTAGCACCTATAAAATTGGGTTATATCTAAAAGGAAATAATTTATTATCTAGCAAGTAGGTAGTCAACAAATTTCAGCACCTAGTATCCTGACAGCACTTGGATACAAAGTAATTTGAGCAAGAATGTAGTAGAATTTTTCCCCATTTTGGCTATTGGGGTTTTTTTTTTTGGTGTGTATTTGGGAGAGAGTTTCCTCATACTATTTTTCCTTTTTCCCTGCTGAGGAGGTGAATCTCATCTCCCTCTGTACAGCACAAAGACATTTATTCTACTATTGGTGCTCATGGATTTGTTTCAGAGAACTTGGACACTTAGGGACTAGCAAGAGTAAGCAGAATAGTTATATTTAGGTAAGAGGCCTCAGCTCAGAAAGAAGCCTCTAACATGCATAAATGTTAGTTAGGCTCAGGGCTCAGACTATTTCACACAGCTCTAATTTGGCAGCTCATCCCTCAGCAAACACTCGGAGCAAGCAGCCTCAATCTTCCAGTAAAACACTTCACTGTCACTGATTTGACCATTGCTTGAAGGTGTATACCTGTGTCCAGCTTTTGCAATCTGTTTGCAGCTTCACAGGGCAGAAGAAGGCTGTAAACTTGCTCTGATTCACATCATCTTTCCTGCTCTCAATCCAGGTTAAATTGCAGCTGGCATTTGTAGGCAATGCTTTTCCAACACTTCCTCCCCTAAGCTGTATCTACCAAAGACAGATTGCTTTGACTGCTTTATTGCCCACTCCTGTGGAAAACCTTGCCATGCCAACAAAACAGTACAAACTGAAGGGATATTGTTCTCAGGTGTAGAAGTCAATATTCCAAGGGGCAGCAAAGTCTATCAAAGGGAAAAAAAACCCCAAAAAACTACAGAAACCTAAGTGTTAAAAGCAAAGGTAGGCTGACGTTATTTTACCCCAGTGCCTGTTTCTCTACAGTGAGAAGACACAGCACAAAAAACCAAAAAAAAGTTGAAGAAGAAAAAGACTTGTTGGCAATAGAAACTGCTCAAGATCGAAACTGAAGAATAGCTGCAAGATGAAAAGCCAGTACCTCAGAACAGCTACAGTAGTTTGTGTAAAGGAAGAAATTAATTAAAAGTAACTTTTCTGCTTTTCCACGGTTCCTAGAAGTTGTAAGAAATAATGCCCTGCACAGCCACTAGGTATAATATTCATTTCATTAAAATTCTTCTAACAAACTGCACTTATCTAAAAAACTTTAGAAGTCACAAACAAAAGCAGCAGAAGTTCTTCAGAATTAAACAGTGACCAGACTGCTTTTTTTTTTTCCTAATAAAGCTGACCCTTTAAACTTCATTTAGTTTATTAATTGATTTGCTTATTTGCTTCAAAACTGTTAATTTAGAGGTTTGTTCAAAACAGAATGGATTTGGTGCTCAGAGAGGTGAACTGGTTTGGACAAGACTAACTACCAACCTGACAGTAGATGAAAAATACAACACACACCACAAACAGAAGTTCCCAAATCTCTATCCCTGTTTCCACAGTTCAGAATTACTCTGTATCTTCCTTGCAGAGAGATGTAATACCTGCCACTAAAGCCACAATGAAGGTCTGTTGACACCACCATGATGAGAACTCTAGAAAAAGCTGGATTTTAGCCCTCTATGTACTGCCCAAACCTTTAGTCTACAGAACAAACAAGGAAAATTCAATGCCTGGGCTAAATGCCAAAACATTCCTGAAGCTTTGGTTCACTCCTCACCTCCACACAATCTAGAGAGACCATTTCAATTATTCTATAGACTCCATATGAGACATCAGCCTTACATCAGTCTCCTCCAGATCTGAAATCAGGGAGGCTCTTTGCCACAGTGATAAATGGGACTCTACAGGACTTTGTCTGACATTCCCATATTTTTCCTTGTTAGTATGCAGGAAAAGATACAGGCCTGCCAAGGGCATTTAATGAAGTCTCCATAAATCCATAAAAGACCCTCCAGCATGCAATGCCCTGATGGTTTGCATTACCATGTAACATGTTGGTGTTATGCACTACCTTCCTCTCAGCAAAATGGGTACACAGAGATTTTTATAACCTTTAAAGAACAACAAATGTAGCTAAAAATGAGTTTGTAACTGTGCATGGCTATACATTAAGGCCATGTTAAATCCTATTCCTGAGAGAGAGCTGAAAGTCCTGTTTCTGCCAGCTTCTTGTCTTCTGTCATTCCTGATTACTGATGCAATATGTGTCAATGTTCAATAATGGCTGTTGAAGTCTTCATGCTTGATGGCTTAGGATGTCATAATGAAAGTACAAGCTTTATTAATCCTCTCATCAATAGAAGCCACAGGGTGTCTGTCACATTTCATTTGTATGTGCCAAGAGTAAATAAACTGCAGCAAATGAAAAGTGTGTTTATAAATATGGACAGATGTCAAGTGGTTTACACAGTTACCCATGCTGATATTTCCTTTTAGAAATTTCCCAGCTTTATAAAAAGCTGATAGAGTCATACTTGAAGATATATCTGGATATATAGATTTTTACACCAATTCTATATAAAACCAAAAGAAAGACTATTTAATTAATGGCCAAGTGGGAAGAATTTCATATCTCCGTCTGTCTCACAGCTTTTGTTCAGCCAGCAACTGACTATTGGGGCAAACTACAACATTTGAGAATCTGATTTGCAATGACAGGCCAATTTACAACGTGCTAACAAACACTGTACTTTCTGGATTTTAGGCATTCAGGAAGACACTCTACCAGAATTGCACCATCCAAGCTCATACAAGGATTTTACTTGGCAAATTATAGTTACCACTGCTTTAACAAGACTGAGGAAAGTTCATTGAGATACACAGAAGATTATACTGAAAAACAAATTATGACTAGCTCACTTTACACATGGGAAGTTCAAGGCAAGAGGAGATAATGTTACTTGCTCATATCCCTGTGTTTTGTTCCTGACTCAGTTTCTTGATTGGGAACATAATGGACTTGCAAAAGTTTGTAGAAATTACCAAGGTCTTCACAAAAACAAATGATTTGGTGATAAAAACAGAAATCAAAATTGTCTGTAATTGAATATTTAAGGTGATACATGCAGGAAAAAGACAGCTGCAATTTATGCTTGAACACGACGATGCCTGAACACGATGATGCCTGAATATTAACATTCAAAAATGAGGCTCAGGAGTTGAAATACATAGGTCTACTGGGGAAAAAGAGTGATCTCAGTCATGTTCAGAAAGCAAATCAAACACTACTCACTGACACTGCTTACAGAGAAGCAGAGCCAGGAGATGAGATGCAATAATGCCATCATGCAAACCCATGGAGCACTTGGATTCTGCCTGCTGTGGCAGCTCTGATTCTCACTTGGGAAACAGTGAAAGGGAAGTTCTAAAGAGCAAAGACATAGAGGATCAGTAGCAGGAAATCAGTGCCACACACAAGGAAAAATGAAATAAATTAGGATATTTTAGCCTGAGGAAAAAGGACTGACAGAGCAGAATAACACAGCTTAAAGAAATAAAATCATAAATGGCTGTGATTTTATTTCATGGTGCAAGCCCTGGAATTTTCTGTAGGCTCAATATGGAGACTTGCAAGGCCTCCTAACAGATGCTTCTCAGGTGTGCCTTGTCTGAGCTTCATTTGGTGCAGCTGTAACAATAGTTTTTCTAATTGGGTGTTTACCACCAATTTTGCTCACACCTATCTTTTCATATATATTAAATCATATCATATATAATGCATATTTCCCTTGGCCTCTAAACAAGATTTTGAGAGTAACATCTTACATGCAGTCAATAGTTTAGGGAATCATAAACAAATGGAAGCAAAGACATGCTCTGTTCACAATTTTGATTATCTGCTCAGAGCAACAGTTGTAAACACCCCTTATGGTTTCTCATATTTCAGAACCATTTATGCCCCAATTATCCTCAGCAGCACCTAATTAACGCCTGCTGTTCTCTACTAGAAGTCAACAGTTATTTCTTAATTTATATCCCTTTTATATCCTGTCACCTGAAAGTTAGGAAAATAAAAACACATTTTTACTGGAATGAACTCAAAATTACCAGATAATTCAGGAGATTTTACATAATTAACAAACTTCTTGCATCATCATTCAGATAAATCAGACTTTGATAATATACCAAGTGATAGCTCCTTCTATAAACATACTGAAGTAAAGCTTTCAAAGTACTGTATGAAGGTTTGTTTACTAAAAGGCATATTTATGTGGGCATAAATCATTAAGCCAATACAAAGATGGCAGCTTCTTTAGAATGGGGAAAGCCACAATTAACATACTTTTAACCATATAGTAATGATACAGAAAAAGTTAGGGAAAGCTAATAAAAACATACACAGTCAAGGTTTCATTTTAAGTTTCACTAGCACTCCTTTCCTGCAGTCACAGACTGCAGGTGAGAGATTACAACCTGTACTTATTTTGTCTTTAGGGGGAATGGAAAAAAACTCCAACAAAACGGCAACCACACCAAAACAATAAAACCCACTAAATTTGCTTTCTTTTTGAGAAAAAGAAAACAAAAAAGAGTTGATTTGTGATGAAGTCAGCTTTTCATTGACCCCTGATTTTACAGGAGCTGATGGTGTGCAAGTTAGAAAATCAGTTTTTCTGTAGACCTTCGTAGCCAATTTAAATTTAAAGGCACTTTTGGTATCCTGTTTATCCAGCACATTACACAGCAGATTTGTGTTTCCCTGCCATCCAGCCATCCTGTTGTAGTTAATAAAAGTTCAGATTAAATGTGTCTGTAATTTCAAAGGCAAGCTAAATTTCAGAACACAGCCTTCTTGGATGAACTGATACAATTACAATATTTTTTGCTAATAAATTTGAAACCCATTTTCAATTTTCTGGCTTGTACCTGATCAGTTACACGACCTCACAAGAATAATAATGTTTTTTATATCTTAATCATATGTCTGCAAGGGAAATGATATTTCCTTATCTCTTAGGATAAAGGGTTAGTAGATAATTAACAGTCACGAAGCTTTCAAATGCCTTACCTAGGATGCAAGAACAGCCTAAATTTCCTGCTTTCCATGAGAAACCAGCAGGCCTGTCTGTGCAATTCCACTGAACCGGAAGCAAACTAGCCATAGAAATTAATTACTACAGTTTTAATTAGCTAGGATATCTCACTAGGTCAGTTCAACTAAACTTATACAAAACATATTCTCATTGGTGATGCAGACATTGCTGAAATTTGTGTTTGATATGAACAGAGATTCAGGGATCACTCTACCACGTACTGCACCCCACACTAGGTATGTCCACTGATGTCTGTAGAACCTTCTATGTGTAAAGTGCTAGGACTGATGAAAATATATACAAAATGCACAGTCTCTGTGCTATCACATTTATTTATGTATCATTTCAGTCTAAATTAATTTACATATGATAACAGCATTAAGAGCAAGGTCTCTAATCTACATCATATCCTACTGGAGAATGCACTTTGCCATAAAACTAACAAGTGTGGATCAGAAATGTCCATTTGCAGACCAAACAGAGGATATGGAGGCTGTTCTAAATTTTTATTCCTATACAAACTAGCAAGAATGAGGCATCTTTTCCACCAGTTAACAGCCAGCAGATTTGAGGAAAATAGAGTGTTAGACCCAGACCACTGCATTTTCCATCCCTGTCTAGTAACAGTAGAACAAAGACAGTGCAGCCCATGTCCCAGTGCATCCATAAAACAATAATTTAACCCCTCAGAGAGTAGGTAAAACTCCAAAAAGTAATTGTGTCAGTGGCACATATAAGCACCGAAACAACATCCGCAGTCCCACTGCACTTTGGCCAAGCTGCTTGTGGAATTTAGTGAAATTGACATATTTGTATAAGACCTATAATTTTATCATTTTTTTTCCCCAGAGGAAAACAAGGGAATTCTACAGAGCTCTCCATGTCAATAATCCCATGGCATTTTACATGTGTGCATTTCAAAGAAGTGATTCCTCTATAATTTAAAAATCTAAATGAGTAAATGCTTGATTTGGTTTAGAGGATTCTTAAATAGTAATATTTAATTTAATCCAATAGGAATATTTTCAAAAACTTCAAAGGAAACAGAAAAGGAGCTCCAAAGCAGATAGGGGAAAGAGAGGTCAGAATAAACAGAGCTGTTGTTCTGAAATAGAAAAGGACAAGTATATTAATATGCTTTTCTTTTATATTGACTATTTTTAGTTTATTTCCACTTATAAATCAGGTTATGTTGTAATTCTATCTTTAGATGAATCAATATTTACTAAAATAAACCTACACATGTTCTTCTACTAACCCCATCACTTTTCCCTATAAACTATATCTTTATGAATTATAGAAAGCAAGCTACTGAATTACTATTTCTTGGCAAGCACTACTAAAATCACACACGTATACTGCTACCGAGGGGAGGTTCCTCTTACTTTTGTGTCTTCTGCATTTACCCAGTTCAATGCTAGTCATTCTGATCTAATAAATGAAACCTTGAAAAATGAAGCACTCTGTTAATTTGTGTTTAACACTGTGAAAAAAATCTGTAAAGCACTCCTTAAAGGACCTGAACACACAGCTGAGACAATGTCTTTTCCAAAGATGAAAACAGGAAGGTTCTGCCCAGAAACAGGGCATTATGTGATGGACCTGGTGCATCTAAAGAGAGAGGCAGAAACAGACCCAGGTGTCTTTCTGCTGCAGGACAAAATTGTGTCCCCCACAGCCCTGAAATTAGCCACTGGCTGCCAGGAATCTGCTTAGGATTTGGAAAGATAAATACAACAGATACTTGACTAATCACTGCAATTTTCCCAGAATAATGCAGTACTGGACTTTTATTCACTACAGTAAACAGAGGCAGCCCTGCCAGCCATTCCTCACATGAAGAGTGATGGAATAGAAGTAGAATAGGGGATTTGAGGAAATCTGGGTCCCAGCTGGGGGTAACAGCAGGCCAGGACTGCACAGCCAGAAATTCAGAGCTGGGAAAAGGTGGTGCTAAGTTATCTCACTTGCCTGCACACTGGTAATTCCCCTTTGTTAAATTATTCAGACATTCTTTCACAGAGCATGAGTCTCTTGGCATTGCTCAAGGAGTGCAGCCATTTCTCCCAGCAGGAGCATTTGAACCAAAGGCAGGCAGCACCCAGATGATTGCTGTTCTAAAATGAACATTTTTATTTCTACAGTCTAAATATTAAAAAGAAACTTGTGAAGGAACTTATTTTCAAGCAAGAATTTTGAACAAAGAATTAACTTGCTAACAGAAGTTCATTTGCCATTTTACTTTTTCTTTATAAAATTAATTAATTTAATGTGTTCTGTTGGTGTTGTGTTTCTGTCTTGCTGTTTCAGTCACCTGATATAGCTGCCAAAATCAGATGCTTAATATTTGATAGCATATAATGATATACGTAGTATTTATTAATTCAAGTGTGGTAGATATTAAGTGTTCTAGCTCTATCACACCAGAGATTTCATGAACATTTTCTCACAACTTGCAGTGTATGTAAAAAAAACCTCAAAACACACAAACAGGATCCCTTGAGTTATAAAAAATGAGTAACTTTATGCACATGAATATATATGGAGAGATTTCATTCTGGAGTTGACTGTATTAGAAAACTACCATTTCAAATTTGTTTCCTAGCTAAGTTTTGCAACATAAAAATCTTGTGGGGTTTATTCCTTTCTTTAAGGAGATCTTAAGTCAGAAAATATTCTACGTCCATGTTCCTAACAGACCTCCTGGGAGTTCCTCTCTAAATTCAGCATAATGATTGCCAGAAAATGCCATTCAAAGATCAAAGAGAGACACACTCAGCCAGCACTATCAAGAAGACATTTACTCCTGACACCAACCATCTGCAGTACTGAAAGTGGGCACATATCAAACACATCAGTGCTCTTACACAAGGATGCTAATTTTTTTCTCTATCTTGAATGTAACCTGCACAAGAGAACAGTATCTAAAGGCACTTTGGAATTTTTACACAGTTTAGGAAACACTGTTTTTACTGGGGACCAAGTTATTATGAAATGATAATAATCACTATTTTTTATCAGTAATCACCATATAAATATATATGAGGTCTGACATTTATTTACAGTTAAGAACATCAGTTAAATGAAGCAAGGCAGAATGAAATTTAAGATGCAAACATTGAAGCATAAGGTTTTATACTCATTGGAACAAAGATTTCTATCAGATGGACCTGCATTTATCAATACTTTCCCTAAGGTTTCTACAACTCTCTTTACCAACACAGCATTATATTTAGCAGAATTTTCTCAGCAAATAGTCTTCTAGTCATAAACCAAAACACCCTTCTAAAACTTTGCAACCATTTTGTCTCATTGAAAGAAACTGCTCAAGAGTTACATATTAAAATGGGAATAAATATTGACATAACAACTGGTTTTAGACTTAATTTCAGTTTACTGAGGCTATCCTGGGTCTTCGCAGTTCTGAATCTTAGGGCAGCATTAATATCGGGGGGAAAAAACAAAGCATTTCACCTAAAAGTAATTTATTCTAAAAATACTCTTTGTTTTGCCAAATTACTCCTTCGGATGTGGTAGTAAATGGTTTTCATTTAACAGCTTTGATGTTAAAGGTTAACACTAAAAGCTCCCTAAAACTTTCATTTATTAAGGGCAAGTCATGGTTCTATCAAAGCACTAACATTCCTGTGAGGTAGAGGAAGACAGTTAATCCCTCTTGAAGAGCATTAGTGGTTTCATTTGGGGTTTGTTTTTTTTTTTTTAATCTGTAGATACAGTAATTTATTTAGTATTGCAACTATTTTGAAGATGAAAAGAACATTTTAAAACCCCACTTCTCTTTTCAGCAGTGACAGTTAATTGAGCAGAGAAGTCAAAAGGAATTCAATTAAGACAACATAAGATCAGCAGTGAAAAAACCAATGCTTGTACAGTTAGAACAACCCATAGGCACAGACTAAGGAGAAACATCGTGAGCAAGCACTGGATTTTGCTCAGGTGTTTTCTTGCAATAATTCACACCTGCAACCCACCTGATCCACTCAGGAACATCTGATTTCCACTGAGTCACACATGACCCTAAATCATCAAAGTATTACGGAAATACTTTTATTTTTATCATGACAGAATTGACATTAAAGTTACTGTAAAACAGAGATAAATCCAGTCATACACAATAAAAAATTAAATTTTGATAATGCCACTCTTCTACTGTCCATTTTATATCATGAATGTCAAGGATGTAAACTGACATTGTTACTAAAAGTGCAGTTTAAACAGAAAATAGATTTATTAGGAATAGACTGCATAACAAAGTTTAGTACGTTCTACCTTCTCTGTGAGAGGAAGCAAGGAAAAACTCTGGGGGTAGAGCTGTTAGGTGGAATTTTGTCATACCCTGAACTATACTACAGCCTTGGATATGCTCAGTTTGTGTAAAATCCAAGAATATCAAGCATGGACAGAACAGCACCAGATCCCTGTTAAGCTATCCCAGAATGAAACAGAAACAGCATAGGATTTACATTTGGAGTTATAGTGACACACTTTTCACCCTGCTTCAGAAAGGGGAACAAGAATGTAAGAGTGTGGAAAAAAGACATTAAATAACAGCACTATATAACTATATAGTCATAGCTACTGCCTGGACTTTGTTCAGCACAGAAGGCAAACCCAAAAGCAGACATGATGGTCCAAACAAGCCCAACAACAACAAAGCAAAACAACTGAATCCAAAACATCTGCCATCACAAAATTCCACAGAGATCTATTCCTAACCTACTTATAGGGAAAGAAAGTTGATCCAAGAGAAAGTTGTTGCTTCACAGATATGCTCAGCTTACTCACTGGCAGTACCGCTCATATCACCAAGTCACTGAAGGTTTGTTAAAAGCAAAATTATTCAACAGCAATATTTAAAATTAGGTCAGTTGCTTAAGCTTAGGAACAACTACAGAGAATGGGTAGTAAGATTAGCTGAATTTAAGTGAGAGTAATGTTTAACTGAGAGTAATATAATTAAAATAATCATCTGCAAGTGAACAGCCTCTTTGGAAAGATCTTCTTTCTATTACTGAAAGCATAACCCCACTTTATATACTGGTTTTCACACTTCAGTGAAAATATTTTCCTATTTCAGTGGGACAGCCTTTAATTCATGCTGCATACTCATATTCCTTATTTGTGAAAACACAAGCGACTGGTAACCCTGAACAATTTTTACCACACACAATGTGAAGCAAACACAGAAAAGAGCTCTCATTCTCATTTACACATTTCACCAAAGTATCACAACATCGTAAAAATCATTACTGTTTGAACTCCCATGTTTATCTGAGCAGGGTCAGTATGAGTGAATTTCTTGGAAAAAAAGTGTTATGTAAGCTTCCTAAATGCTTCAAGAAACAAAGCAAGACACTTTGCTGGCCTGGTTAAAAGTTTGGCTCTGTATCACTCACTTGGAGGCCTTGGCTACAAGGCCCATAGGGTGAAAGCCTCAGCAAGTGCATCTTGATGTGCTCACAGCATCGAGGGTGCCAGAATTAACTCAGCTGACCTTATATGTTAAAGCTGGGAGCATGGATGGCTATAATTAATTTTAACACGTGCAAGGACTTATCCAAGGACTCTATGTTGCAGCAGCCCTCTTAAAGAGCAGGAATGAGCTGAGACACAGAGTGCTTGTTTATCACACCATGAAAAGGGCCCTGCTTTATTCCCCTTTACAGCTCAGCCATCCTGACCCCAACCATTCCCTGAGCCTGGCTGCAGCAGCTCCTGCTGGAGGTTTCCCTTGCAGCCTCTGACTGCTGGTCATTGCCTGCTGAACTCTGCCTGCAGGGAGCAGTTTGCAGCCTCTGACTGCAGCTTTTACCCAGCCAGACTGTGACTGCAGGTTCCAGCAACAGGCTCTGACTGCACACCCACACTGACCTCACTGCAGGGATTCTCTCTCCTCAGGATCCTTCTTCTTTGTGATCCTCTGGTTCCCTCTTCCTCAAGGTTCCTCCTCCTCTATAATCCTCCCTCACCAGCCAACCCATCCCTTTTATCACATTTGTCTTTATTGGCTACAGCTGTGACTCATCAGGGTGAGGCTGCACTGGGTAATGAACACAGCTGTTACTTATCAGGGGTGAGATCACCTGGATTCTCTTCCCCTATATCTATAAACTGTCAAAAGGCTACAGCCACGGAGACACCAGGCATTAACCTATCCATCAGAAATATGAGTCTACTGTAGATGTTCAAAATGACAAAGCAAAGTTGAGTTCAAGAGTTTAACACAAATTTTGCTTTAAATATACCCTATCCTTTGATTCTAAGATCATAAGCTGTCATTCCCCTGGAGAGTTATTCTTGTTAGTAAATTTCAGAGTATATTTTATTGAAAAGTGTTTTGTAAAAACATGTTTTCTAGAAAGAAAGGGTACCATTTTCAGTGACACCTGGACCAACAGCAGAGAGGCCAGCTGGAGGCACACTCCTGCTCAGAAGGGCTCATTTGCTTAAGCCAACTAAAGTATCTTTAACCAATCCAGAAAAACTATCTCTAGGTCAGACTACATGGACATGAACAAATAAAAGCACCTTATAAAATATTTCAACAGATAAAACACCTTGAACTAAGCAACCAACCGCATCTGGTTTGCTCTCAAATTCAAGTTAATTTTTTTCTAATGCACAATCGGAAGTCATATACTCTAGCAGCCACTTCTCTTTATCATTTGGGAATTTCAGTCCACCAATAACTAAAAAGATTCAAAAATAATTAATCTGTTTCTATTATTTGTTGCTCAATTTCAGTCCTGTTTTGGTCTTTACTCATTCACAGAATATTTCCTAGACTATCCTGAAACGCATCTTCTAATATATAAACTTTTAATATTTTAATACAGTCATCTAAATTCTGATAATCTTTATCTGTTATTATTCTGCCTTGTTTTGAAGTTAAAGAACTTGATTATATTTATTATAGCTGATTTTGGTAAGATATTTATTTTTTAAAAAGATTGTATGTTCTTCCACATAAAAAAGGTATCTCAAATATCTCAGATGGTGATATATTTGCCACAGCATCCTAATAGCAGCTCCAGAAACAAAAATGTCAGACATTCCACAGCATTGGCCAGTGATGTTTAATTTGTTCCAGGCTGGCAGTCAGTTTACTGGTTTGGATAATGACTTTGTGCTGATTATAATTGCTCTGCAAGATTTGTTCAGCTTTGCTTGGGTAAAGGACAAGCCTGGTCTGAGCAAATTTAGAGCAGGTCAGAAGGAAGATGCTTTTGGTACTTAAAGCATCAACATTTCTGAAATAAGCAAAATGGCAAAGATTGAGAAGCATGGCATTAATACATGCCATACTTCTCACCCTTAACACAAGCAGTTAATGCTTCACACCACTACAGAGATTAAAAGTGGTCAGTCATGTTCATTTTGAGGTCAGTAGGATTTTAATTATTCAGTATTATCCTGCATTAAGATCTAAATTTTATTTTACCTTGTAAAGATGTGAAAAGTTTGTTCACGTTTGTCAAGGAAAGGCAATACTGTGAGATAAAAACTGTGGGTATGACTGAAAAGGTTATTCCTAACAAAAGCTCATCTAAAAATCAAGTAGTGAATCCTATTTTTAACTCTGTCATGGTTAATAATTTCTTCTAGAATATGAACTGACCTTGGAATAGTGAGGCTGCTGACATGGACATCCCCTGAAAAATAAAACAGCATTTAGAAGTGTTAGTAGTTATATCAAAATCGATCCATACATTGCAAACTAAGAATAGCTAAGCTATTATGTAGACAAAGGATTTGAATAACAGCTTCAGTACATTCTAGAATTACACCTGACTTTAAAGCACTTGCTTATCTGAAAATTATTCCCTGTGCGCGCAAGGGGGAGCTTAAATACACTCCTAGAAAAAACTGAAACACTTCTACATATATTTGCACTTTCTCTTGTACTTTCATTTTATAATCAATAAATTCAGCCTTTTTCTTTGACAGTAAAGCATTATTATTGCATTATTATTGCAATGATTTTCTTATGCAGTCTAATGAAGTGTAAATCTGTAAAAAACAAATCCAAAGGAACATATTTTAAACTAATGGCAGAGGTGTAACATTAAAATACTCTGCACTTAGAGATATCTATCATACAATCCCCACTTATGCTTAGCTGTTTTGATGAATAGGCACAAACTCTGTGGAAACTTTCTTTACTAAAATACTTTTTTTTTTTCATTGACAAGGATTTGGAAGAAGTCTTAAGTTCTGTCTTTAATTTTAGTTCTGCATGTTAATCATGCTTATGCCAAGTTCCCCTGAAACTTTCAGCTATGCAAGTTTTTCTTTATCTCTTATACTAAACTAAGAAATTTGTTAATTGCATACTTGTACTACTTAAACAAGCCTCCATGAGCAAGATATTCCTGTACCAGGACTTGTTGCAGATAAAAATGAGAATAAAATATCAATTAATAAATAGGTTTCTGAGCAGCAAACATCTGATGACATTTCTTTTTTAACAAGTTTATTACCTACTATGCCACAAAATCCAAGCAGTTACCAAAATTATACTGTAAAAATGTTATTTTTAAAACTCTGCTGAGCTGTGTTATCAAAAGCAGCTTTGTCTTGGCCAAATGTCACAAGAGGACACTTGACCCAATGTGACAGTGAAGGTCTGTAAAAGGATCCTGCACTCTGATGCAGTGCCAGTGTTCTGAGTGATTTAAAAGCACTGAAATTAAGACACCTGTAGTGGAAATTAATTTGGATCAGTATATAAATAACAAGTCAATTTGATTCCAGACAATTTCTAATGTGATTTAGCATTAATAGCTGTGAAACTGAGTTACTTATGCAGTGGCTTGAATATGAGTTTTGAGGACAAGACAGATCTGCCCTCTCTTAACTGTACAGCACAAACCTGTTTGTCCACAGGTACAGTAAAAGCATCAGCAGATTTCTAATTTCTTATTTGCAATTGTCTGACACGTTCAAACTTTCCAAGCAAATAGATAATCTGTCAGTGAAATTGCATTATATGATACAACAACATTATACGATGCCAACACAAATAAAGTTGGCACCAGAAAGTTAATTTATTTCAGATGTGGGCAATATTTGTATTATCTCTGTCGCTTTCTGGACCATTTCCCTTCACTCGCATTGCTTTCTGAAGAGTGTATAGATAACATGCTTCTTGTTCTAAAATCATGAAACTTTATGAACACTGCCAAATATTTTAGCAACTTTAATCCTACAACTTCCAACCAGTAGTAGCCAGTTAGAGACTGTGTTACTTAATTTTCATATTGCTGTATTTGGCACTGTTTTAACAGAAAGCTCTTTGTTCTAACACAAGCAGAAGTTTTCTGTATGTTTTCATTATGATTTATTTTACTCTTTTTCAGGCGTCTGTAAAATACATGTCTCAGGATCAAGAACTACCTTTTATAAAACCAGGAACTGCTATCTCTTCTTTTCCCTAACCTGATCTCGAGAAGAAATTCACTTTTTGCTGCTTCAGTAAAAGAGTTTGCTGTTTCTGGCATACAAATACTCTGTCCATCTTTAAGGGCAAGGAAGCTAGATAGAAAACTACCCAATCTTCATCAGTGTGGGAATGTGACAACTCATCTAGCTGAGGATCAGCTCCTTGGAGAAGAATTTGAAGTTTATTAAAGCTAATTAGAAAGTGGCAGACGAGTTGGTTAAGAGGAGATTGTAGAGATGCGTAAACAGGGAAGGATTTCTGACAGCAGAGTCTTTGAGCAACATCTGAACAACTTGTAAAATTAATGAAATATTTTTAACATTTGAATAACAGGGCTTTTAACGCCATGGTGGTGGCAATGAGGAACCAATGTCTGAAAGCTGCAAGGAAGCTGCTGTCAGACAACTCCATCTTCCTGCTCAAACACTAACAATTCAGCAGGCATTTTTGTTATGTCACGAATGACATGACCAAAAAGTGGCCAAAGCCAAGGCACAGGCAAGGTTTGCTGTGAGTGAGAAGGGCAGCAAACAGCAGGCACCACCTGGTTTGCCTGTTAGAGAAGCCCATGTGTAAATCAGGGTGACTGCAGTGATTTCTGGGGAGCCGTGCCCAGACCCAGCTGCTGTGACCTCGGCGCTGATCCCGCGCTGAGCAGGATGCTGGACAAGGCTCCTCAGGGACAGGGGGATTCTGTGGCTTGCACTACACCATCATTTAGCTGCTGACAGGGAAGAACAAAACAGTTCTGTTCATATAATTTAAACTCCTACTGGATTCTACTCCTATCGAAGACTTATGACTGTCAAAAGAGGAGAGAAAAGAGAGAGAAAAGGGGGATTTTGTGTTTTGTCCTCCTTCCCACCAGGGAACAGCAATAAAACAGCAGAAGTATTGACTGCAGAGCCTAACCATCCCTCTATCTCATCAGTAAAAAGACGGTGGGACAAAAAATTTGCTGAGTCCAGCTCAGCAGGCATTTAAAATTCCTCTCCATATTAATGAATTTTATACATATTAGGTGTGATCAAAGAGTATTTTGCTGTGTTTGTTTAATAAGCGATAGGTCTGGCTTTAGTTTCCTGGGGAAGGGGAGAAAGCATGTTTTTGCCATCCTAATTAGTAGTTCAATTTGCATGTAAGCAGCAATATTCACAGGACACTTGATAATTTTTAAGCAAATGAAACTGGAAACATTATTTCCTCCTCTACTCTTAGGATTTCCTCATAAGTGGCAGAAGGTAATGTGGTAGGCATAAAATGCTTTCATTGACCAACTACAATTTATTCAGCATTTACATTATTCAGAAGTATTTTTCTTCACCTATACCAGTTTAAAGGTGGTTCAAAACACTTGAACTGTCCATCAATATTACAAAACAAATAATTAGATCTAGGCTAATTTGATCAGCTTTTGCTTTATTCTTGACTTCTAATTACTATTACATCAATGTCTCTAAAGGTAGAAATGAAAAAAATAAATAATAAATGCATATTTTTCCAGCTCTTGCCTAAGAGCTGTAGGCAAGAGCTACTGTAACTAAGGGTATTCAATGGTTAATATTAAGTCAAAACATGTCATAAAGTCTGGTGTCACTGAATCCCATGTATTACACCTTCTGTGAAATGTTAAGCATTGAAGATGACTGTATTGGTATTTCTGATGCAACCCTCCCCACTCCCATACTTCTCAAGATAAATGTCCATTTACATCTGGGCATAATTTCTGGACACAAATAAACAGGATACATAAAGAAGAGAGTTATTTTTCTTTTAAAAGGGGTGTCATTTTTTTGGTGGGGGAGAGGGAGGGGGGAGTTGTTTCTTGCAAAATAACACTTGAAAATGTAGAAATTGTAAATGACCGTGGGGACATCCTGTTCATCATGTTTATCCTCTACCTATGTCATTGCTACTTGGCCACTGGTAGAAATGCCTGTTATTTGTTTCACTTCTAGAATCACAAAGACTCAGAGCTCTGAAAAATCAAAATTCAGTTCAGAAATACAAAAAAATCATCATGAACCCTTAGCTTTGGGACAATAGCACAAGTCAGGTTCAGGTTACCTCCTCACCAGATGCACATTTATGACCTTATTGTTGCAGCACCTCTAATAAAGTTTAGGGGAAAAGAAGAATATTTTTTCTAGTTAAATAAATTAATTAGAATCTTTAAGTCTTTTTCAAGTATGAATAGATCAATTTAAAAAGCACAGACTGATAGAATCTTTCTAAAATCAGTTCTTAAGAAGTCCTAGTAAATCTTAAATGTCAGATGTCAGTGGCCAGTGCAATAATGCATTAATGCATTAAGAACTGCATATTTAGAAGTTTTAAGTATCTTACATATTAATGTCTACAGATAAACACATAGGCCTGGAAACTCTTCTTACATTAAATTTAGGGTGCTGTAGTATCATTGATTTCTGATACAGCCCTGATTCACAAGCATGCAAGTGAGAGGAGAGGCAAGTCAAATAGCCAAAANAAAACAAAACAAAAACAAAAAACAAAAACAAAAAAAAAAATCCAGAAGACAGATAAGGAAAAACAGCCAAATGGCTGATTTCTGATTTTCTTTCTCTTCAGTGTCAGATAACATGATTTTTTTTTTTTTAAATGAAGAATTATTCCAGTGGGATTTGTTGAGGAAAAAAATGTCATTTCAAAGTAGTAAACACCAGTGTCTCAGTGTGAAAAGAATCCCTGTAGTTGTCATATACAATAGAAAAGGTTGGCCTTTCGGTACACTTTGTATTTCTGACATACAGATACACATCAACGTACCAGCTCAGTGCTCTGGTGAAAACATCTTTCCCAATTCATAATCCAGTGTCCCAGAAATGAGTGTCTGCCACTAAATTCCTTCAAACAGTTTAGGCTCTCAAGTGGGATTTGTGTTTTATGTGTACTTGTCACTGTAATGGGAAACACTTTGTCCTAATTCCAGGTTCCTAAAGCAAGGAGGGTCCTTTAAAACAAATAGTAATCCCAGGATTTACAAAGCAATGGCAGAAAGGTTTCTCTAAAGGGTGGATTTTAGCTAATTATGTAAAAGCATTCCATGCATCCTTTTTTAATGCAAAATAAGGATGAGATTGAGGGTGCCTTGGCTGGGGCTCTGAGCTACCTGGTCTAGTGGAAGCTGTCCCTGTCCATGAAGGGAGGTTGGAATGAAATGATCTTTAAGGTCCCCTCCAACTGTAACCATTCTATGAAATTTCTCTGAAATGCAATGTATTTATAAAAACTTTGGTTGATTATGGACATAGGCATAATTATGCAATGGAGTTGTGAGGTTATCTGTGAAATTACAGTCACAAACCATTCAAATTCATGAACTCTGTGTATATATGCAAAGCTGAAAACATCAGTGGAACTTCAGCAGAAAGCTGGTCATTGTTTCCTTTATTCTGTCTTGAACTTCAGTTCCTAAAGGTTTCTGTCATAAGGCTGATAACCCTTGATTTAAAGCAGTTTCATTGGACATGTAGTTATTCCAAAATGGAAGAACAGATTGAAGAGCCATTGTCAGGTCACTCTGGCCATAAAGTCACCTGTAAAGTGTATGTGATAGTTGATGGAGGCTCTTCAGTGAGGAAACCCTTCCTAGCCTTCTTCAACAGCTTGGACAAATGGGCATCTACATATAACAAAACCTCAAGGGGAAAACCCTATCTCCATGAACCCCACAAAATTACCATATAATCTCATAAAGGGGGAAAGAGCACAGTGGAAGGTAAGGAAGTCTCCATTCAGAATGTTCATTGAAATGTAACCTCTTCTATTCTAATCCTTAAAATCAATGGTAATGTTTAAATGCTCCACACAATCATTTTGGGGTTTTTCAGCCTGTTTGTATACTGGAATTTAAGTCATAAACATTAATAAGGATTAAATACCTAAACTGATGTAATAATCCCTGCTCTTTAAAAGAAGGGCAGGGATTATTACATCAGTTTCCATCCTTTTGTCTCATATCCCCTCTCCTTCTCTCTCCCTCTCTGAGCACCTTTATTTTGTTCTTGGAGTTTGCTTTCTGTCTTTCCAATGCTCTCGTTTGGCTAATCAGGGAGAGGACCAAAAGGAGGGAAGTGGAAGGAAGGAGTATGTGGTCAAGAGTGAAGAAAGACTTTAAAGGAGCTGGAACTTTCTTCAGGGACTATCTAACCCCATCTTGTTATAAAGAGTTGTACCTCAACAACGGAGGGATTCCTCTGAGCTAACT